>JASFDE010000363.1:0-15374 GCA_036937135.1 Nidula niveotomentosa | reverse complement strand
AGGAAATCATAATGGAGACTAAGAAAGATAGGAATGAAGATAATGGAGCATACAAATGGAGTATAGTAAAAGGTTCCAATAATGTATCGAAGTATTGCTGAAGTCTCCCGGTGGTCGACGCGTAGACTCCTGGAGGTCATAGTGAATTCCAGAGGTCTGACTGAGTGTCGCGAACGGGATATGACAGTCAAGCTAAAGAACTATACTAGCATACATAGTGCTACTTATAGTAAACTATGATGGTCTGTGCATGATGTACTGAGTATAACTACTGTTGTTGTTGGCTAGTCTAAATATAACTGTGCACATGTCTGATCACTATCAAAGAAAAGAAAGTTGCATAACAGGTATGAATAACCAAGTAAGAATTTGTAACAGGCACAATGAGTCAACTTTCTGTCAAGTTCAAATTCTTCCTTTATTCCATATGACACTCCAATCATCCAGTCCCAGATGGTGTCAAGACTTGTGTCAATTTCAGTAGCAAGATCCATGTTTTTCATTTAGCCATGACCCATTTCTATGCCCATAGAAATCAGGCTGAAAGTGCTACTAAGTGAACAAGTAAAATGTTTGATTATTGATGATACTGTTTCAAAAAAGCATAGTTGAATTATGTCATATCAGTTTATGTGCCAATCAGCTTAAGAATCATATCTGGAAAGTGGTTAGCACAAAGCACTTATATCTGCCAATTCTGATTTAAGGCAAGAAGTTAGAAGCACACATAATTCTTGGAAAAGACAATTTTGGCATAAAGGCTGGTTAAAGCATACACAATGTAAGTGAATGTAGACTGATAAACTAATAAAGAAATGTTAAGTCACACAAAAATAGAAGGTGAAAATCATAAATCAAACTTACTGTTCATCAAATTGGGAGGTAAGCCCGAAAATATGAAATAATACTGAATTCATGTGCATGAGTCATGGGCTGCTTAACACTTTAGAGAAAAACATACCGAGAAATGAGAGAAGGGTGAGCAATCTCAGAATCCTAGTTAATGCATTGCAGTTAGTGATGCTTGCAAGCATTTTAATCTATCCCTCTTACTGCGTTAATTGTGTTGCAGATTAAAGCTGCCGTAGGTCTATCATGTGCCACCTCCCTCCAACAGCCCTCCAAAACATTATTTAGGTTATTGGGGAGAGCCGGAGCAGGGAGGTTGGGCCGAAAGCCTGCAAGAATCGCAAAAATAACAGCACTATCGTTTTTCTTTTCGTAAAATGGAGGAAAGCCAGTAAAGATCTACGAAATGCATATAATCAAAGAAACCTAGACTCGACAAAAACACAAGCTAACCTCAATCACGGTCATGCCAAAAGCAAATATGTCCCCTTCCAGGGTCAACTGTGGTTCAGCCATGCTTTCAGTCGGGTTCAAGATCTCAGGGGCCGTCCAACGACAATTTCCAGCTGTTTTGGCTGATGTGAATTCTGTGGAAGTAATCAGTGATGCAAGTCCGTAATCAGCCAGAACCGCATGTCCGTCCTCCGTAATCAATATATTTGCCTGGCAATGGAATAAGCAATATAATTCACTGTCAAAGAAAATTACCAACGCCTCTTAGGTCCCCGTGCACAACAATTGGCTGAAACAAGTGCAGGTATCGCAAACCCAGAGCAACTTGCTGAACCTGTATCGGAACAAATTAGCACTCTAGACTCTAATATAATGCGAATTTATGAGGACCAGAGCAAGCTTTTGGTGATCATCCAGGCCGAACTTCTTGACATACTGCATGATATTCCCGTTGGGATAAAAAGTAAGAACAAGGGCTGGCATTCTCCCTTCAAGGTATGCGAAACCGTAGAAATGTGCTACATGTTCGTCCCGAAATTGCTTCCAAATTTTACCGCGTTCGTTAAGATCCTTTTCTCAATCACCCGCTCGTAAATTGGGAATAACAAATGGAAGCAGAGTGCCAGAATCGATACCTTCTTGAGTTGCTCCATAAAACTCTCTTTCCGAGAACTTGCGCCCCGCAGGATTTTTAAAGCGATCTGAAGAGCTTAAGACCATCAAGAGAATGATCCATCAAATTCTAGCGCATTTAACAAACCACAAATTTATATTTCTTGAACTTTGCCTTCCATAGATCTGAATATTCTCCATATGCCACATAGTGCTCCCCAGAAAGCTCGATATAAGGCGTTACATCCTGCGAAAGAAGTGAATTGGCGATAGGACGGGCTATGAATCACTGCAACCTCACGATAATGTCACGATATTCCGGAGGATCTGGGGCCTTCATCTTCCAACTAACAGGTACAGGCAAACAGAGGAGAGCAGAGAACGCTTGAATGTGGAAAGTGGGGGCCCCGGTGGGAGGGGCAGTGTATGGTTACGTTTGTACCTGCCATTTAAATATAAGACAGGGAAATGTAACACGTCGTGATGACCGCGATAAGAAGCCCAGGGGTCCTAGCCATTGATTGGGTCCAAGATAACATCTCAGATCTTCAAGTACAGGGCTTAGATCGGTCAATCACGGACACGTTTGATGGGAAAAGGGCTCATGGAGCACCCCAAATAAGGAAGGCCGCTCATTTGCTTCACCTCACCCTTGTAATCGCGATGTGTCTTCCAGATGAAGACGCGCCCACCTCGATATAACCTCCTTACACTCCTCTGGCCGGAGTAATTAATAACTATGAAAAATGTTTGAAAAATGTTTAAATTTCCTGAACAAGTTGACTAAAATGATAAATCCATGAGAATCTTGCCTTTTTTCAAATTTGAGAAACCTGCGAAAAATCCAGAAATAACCTTAAGTTTACAGTTAGCCGAAATTTTGCATTTCTTAAGAATTTT
This sequence comes from Nidula niveotomentosa, assembly GCA_036937135.1. Classification (NCBI taxonomy): domain Eukaryota; kingdom Fungi; phylum Basidiomycota; class Agaricomycetes; order Agaricales; family Nidulariaceae; genus Nidula; species Nidula niveotomentosa. The sequence goes on along the minus strand of JASFDE010000363.1, from coordinate 12,560 downwards.
TCAAAGGATACACAGACAACAAATGTCACGGTTTACAATTACAATGAACTTGACATTTTCTCAAGTTGAAAATGACAATAAAAATTGTAGTTTACTCCATCCTATAAACTTATTGTTTCCATCTTTGATAAATTTGGGTAAACTACACTCTCTATTGTCATTTTCAACTTGAGAAAATATCAAATTTATTGTAATTGTAAACCTCAGAAAAATATGACATTTATAGGCCGTTTCTCATATAAAAATTCTTGAGAAATGCGAAATTTCGGCTAATTGTAAACTTAAGGTTAAGTCTGGATTTTTCAGAAGTTTCTCAAATTGAAAAAGGTGAATTTCTCATTGAATTATCATTTTATTCAACCTGTTAAGTAAATTTAAACATTGCTCAAACATTTATCATATTTGTTAAATACTCCAGCCACAGGACAGTTAACATGGCATCTTGATACTGTATATAATGTACCAAGCCCCCAACCTTCTTCACATGTACATACTTCACCTCTTCTAGCCTAAATATTGTATCCACAACCTCAAGTTTACTCCATCCTCCAAGATATACCTGAGGATTTTCTGCCATTGCAAGTGAAGCATATGAAGCACGTCGTATGCTTCATCTCCCAACGGTCCATTTTCATTGATATAATACTATTAGTACGACTGCTCATGTGCATATTTATTCTCAGCGTCTTCATTATTACCAGAAGCAGTTTAAAATACTTAGCTTCGTGTTTCTAGTGTCTCATGCGAATTAAAATTCTATTCTCCAATGAAGTTTGCATAAGTATTACCGAGCAGCCGATTGAGGATTGTTTGATCCAATTGGTAACTGCCGGTGACCGGCCGAGCTTAGGAAATTACCAATATCCAAACTGGGAAATAGATCTGGCGTCCGTCATCGACAATGGTAGTGTTGCCATGGCTCAGCTCGGCGCGGCTTGAGATCGGCTTCAGGTACAATTCGATTCAGCTTGTTAGCCAAGCTACATTAAATGGCTTAGCCGATATAAGCCGATATAAGCCTCTCCTTTTTTGGATGACATTTTTCTTTTCAGTTTTTTCACTTGCAATAATGCGCATCACAAAATTAAAAATTAAACGTAGGCTAGACATTGCGCATCCTGAGCAAAAATAATAGAGAGTGCTGTGGCACAGAGGGTAGCGCAAAAAGCAGACAGGGACCTCATGGAGGCGTGTGACATATATCATCATCGTTACTTTTCCTGTCACAGATTTGATAGTTGTCTCCTAACCTCGATAAACTATCATAGGTGGACCAAAACACCACAAGGAAGAGTCAAAAACTTATAGAAGAGGTTCCAGAGCACTTTCTGAGAGTATAAAGTGGTTTTATTTTTCTATACCATTTTTAGTAATCAAGAAACAATTCATAGCCGCTTTTAAATCGACTACTAACGGCTCGGCTTATACAGTTGTCAACCAGCAGATGAAACAGTGAAAAATTAAAAATCCATTTTAATTTAAGAGCGTAATTTCTTGCGGCAAAAACAAATAATAAAATTTTATAATTCTCTAGCCTTATGCTTTTAAATTTACGAGAAGGGATGTTTTTTTCATGAAATAATTCCCAAAACATTGGTGTTTCATTTAGTAGTGAGCCGATTTCCGGCTAAATCCGAAAATTGCTCACTATTGAACCAGGTGTCCTGCACCAGAATTCTCCTCCTCCTTGCCAATTTTTTCTGGGGATCAAGCATATGTGAGTCATATTTAAGCTTTTTTGATAAAGAAATATTGAATCATATTAAATTGGCAGGTCGTATACCACATATTATGAATATCGATTTTCATATCCCTACTGTGTTCCACCCCTCCTCACACACGTGAGTGATATCCTTGATCTTTTAACTTGACTTCAAATTATTATAATTTCAAACTTGATATGACCCCTGCTTCACACTGATGGTCGACAAGTTCCATTATTATGGTAATTCCCCGACCGATGCTAATAGTAGTAGATGCCAGAAAAGCCTGGAGAATTAGCACTACATAGTCATGATGTAGCTATGTTGCTTCTTGTCCGCGATCCGGGAAGCCTTGGCAAGGCCTCAGAGCACAAACCATTTCTTCCTAGATCACATAAACGGTACACATATAAGCAAAGAAATTTTTAATAAATATTCAAGTAGGATCACTACAGTATTATTTTCAGGCTTCCGCCTCAGTAGTACTGAACATAAAAAACCAATTTAGATATGCCTACTGACTCGAAGTTATTGGATGGCATATATACAAGTACTTCAAAGAACATATCCCGCACCAAATAAGCTTTTTATCTCAATACAGACAATTTTCTTTCTTCGAAGTTGCGGATGGACTGAGGGAATCATGACGGACAGATACAGGACAAACCTTTGTCGCGCAATATTTAACGCAAATATTTACAGTACTCAGCAGTGATTGTGCTCAGATATACTTGAAGACCGTGAGCCGTAATTAATGACAGGATTGACATGGCTAGACAAGAGCTATAAATTCTCTCTATTTTCCTAGACAAATTGACTCGCTTAAACGTTCGTAAGTCGACGTAGCCTGAACCTTGTTTCAACAGTTCAAAATTCCAACGACCATATCAGCAAACAAAATAGCATACCAGTGGTATTGGGATCATACTGGTAACCATAGAAGGGATTTTGGACACAGGAGAACATCCAGTAGAAGCAGCTGGCAGTAGTATAGCGGTAGAAGGCTATAGTGAATTTACAACCTCGAGAGTAACTTTCCATACTAGTCCTATAAGTAGAGACGTATTCCCACGGTTCCCTACCGTGAGATTAATGTCATGGGCCACGTAGATAGGTTGCTTGAGCTAAACCACAGTTTTCAGAACTCTGATAATACAGAATGGTACGTTTTCGTTCTCATCTTGTGTGCGGAGCATTCACATATGCTGCAACATATGGCAGGCGTCCGCCACTGTCTCGGACTCTGTTCCAATCGAGACGGCGCACGAGGACATGATTGTGAGTTTCTATCCGTTCATACATGCTCGCACTCCTTAGTCTTTTGTGATTTTGTGACAAGCACGATGCACAATTGGACTACTACGGCAAGCGTCTAGCTACGTGCTCGTCCGATCGTACGGTGAAGGTCTTCGACATCGTAGATGGAGAGACACAGCGCTCGACGGGAGGTCACGCTTTGAAAGGGTGCGCGCGTTCTTCGCGACGGCGCAAAGCAACAGTAGCTGACAGCGTTCAATAGGCATACTGGTCCAGTCTGGCAAGTCGCATGGGCGCATCCGAAGTTCGGTCATATCCTCGCATCGTGTTCATATGACGGGAAAACGTTGATTTGGAAAGAGCAGCAAGCACAGGGAGGTGCCACTGGTGGTTGGATAAAGATTAAGGAGCATACGCTTCACACGGCTTCTGGTACGTGCCACCTTTTTGTACAAAGTGAAGATAACTGACCTTCTTTCCAGTCAACTCGGTTTCATGGGGTCCACATGAACTCGGCGCAATCCTTGCTTGCGCTTCCTCCGATGGAAAACTATCCGTTTTAACATTCAAAAGTGCGTTGACATTCCGTATTGCATGCCGTTCACATCCATTCATGCTCTTTCTATGTTTTTGTAGATGATGGGCAGTGGGATGCCGACATCTTCAACGGACATGCCATAGGCTGCAACGCAGTTTCGTGGGCCCCGGCTATCCTCCCCGGGTCTTTGATATCACCGCCCCAAGCACAGACCGCGCCGGGACAAGGACCTCAATCCATGCAAACTCCCTCCGTCAAGCGTTTCGCCAGCGCTGGTTGCGACAACCTGGTCAAAATCTGGGGCTACCAGGAGGATACCAAGTCGTGGGTGGAGGAGGAGACGCTGGAGGGGCACACTGACTGGGTGCGTGATGTCGCGTGGGCACCGAATATCGGGCTCCCCAGAAGCTACATTGCGACAGCGTCCCAGGACAAGACAGTTCTTATCTGGACCAAAGACTTGCCCACCGCACCATGGGTAAAGACCGCCCTCGATCCCTCCACCAGCGCGCCTACGTCCGGCGCACCACCGCCTGCAGGCAAGTTCCCCGATGTCGTTTGGCGCGTGTCATGGAGCTTGGCTGGAAACTTGCTTGCTGTCAGTTGTGGGGACGGTAAAGTTACTCTCTGGAAGGAGAATCTCAAGGGAGTTTGGGAATGTGTTAGTGATATGAACAGCTAATTGCGATGCTTGCGTTTGTAAATTACGAAGACGAATATTCTTCATTTATTATTTTCTGGACTGAAAACATTTTCTACGTGTGATAAGGTCTAACATTTATAAGACCTAGCTATGCATTTCAAATCATTGCAATATTTCTCACTTAGAAGTCGAAGCATATCAGGACAACAGGAGATTGGTGAGTATATCATACCGTACTTAAACCCTATTACCTCCTTTCCTTAGCGTATCGGAGATTTGCCCCTGCTATGCCAGCTTATTTTAGCGCTAGAAATATTCAGTGCCATACGTTATAGGCGCCCATCAAACATGTGCTCGGTTTCACAGACGCCTTGAAGACGTTTCCCTTATCCTTCGCTCCCAGTGCATTATAAAGTAACGCCTAACATTGGCGCTCATTAAGCGCTCATACTATTACAGAAAGATTCTACAAACGCATTGGCACAGGGTACTTCATCAGATGAGACTTACGCGCAGATTTGCAAACATTGTGGAAATTGATGAACGTTCGTAACGTTTATATCTAGTTTGCAAGAGCCTCTTCCTCTGAGAAATTAACATATCCACCTCAGCGCAAATAACCATTAACACTTAAGATGAGTGTTATTGATCGAGCCACAGCCGCGCGGCTATTACCCTCATTCTCAGCGCCTATATTTTCTGCCTCAGCAGGTTCCTCGGACCCCAGTTACATCTATTCGTGTCTGCATCTACTCTACATTCTATATTGTTTGGATCCTTTGACTTCGATCCCGTCTGCCCGCGCTACGATAATATCTATTTATTAGATGGAAGCACCGACCGAAGGAGATAACTAACAGAGCTAACAACGCGCTTGAGGTAAGCATACGTGTTTTTTTATAACCTCCACACGTCATTCGCGTTTTGCAGCTGTTAACACGCGTCTGTCAGGCAAAGGCATCTTTGAGCATCTTGCTTCAGTCTACACGTCAAGAGGTCGTTACGACGGAAATCATCAAATTTCGCATGGTGACTGTCATGAGAAAGCAGTTCAATAAATTCGTGAAAGAGCATAGATGTAGACGTTGACTGGCGTGTGTAATTGCCAAATCACGGAGGAACAGGAGCATATCAATTTGATATCAATAAGAGACACATCAATCAGTATGTTACGACGCGTCGGACTGCCCTAGAACGTGTTGGCTGATAATTAAATCCATATCTACCTCTAACTTAGGTGATTCACCTCTGAAGGTCACTGCGGACGCACAGTCTCAAAGAACCCAGGGAATGCGACCGGCCTTGTAGTTGGTAGCTTGAGCTCTGCTGGACCTTCCACAACGTCAGCAGCTGATCCTCTGCAAGACGCCGATACCGTTAAGCTCCAGAAGAAACCCAATACGACCGCGGTCCAGAAAGCGGCTTCCAATTCGACCCTAAAGAAACCCAAGAAGGCGAGACATGAAATTTCAGCGCTCAAACTATTTTGTAGTTATCTAATTTATCTTACTATACTCTCGAACCTGTTCTTGGAATATCATTGTAAAGCTCTATACATACTCTACGGTATTTGCCGAGGCGAAGTGGTATCACACTTCTGATTCTACATATACTCTGGCGCTTTGGCTCCAAAACTATGCCTGTAAATACTTTGAACATGTTTTATTCCGAGTTTCCGGAAGTCTTTTTGCAGTACACATCCAATATTACAACTACCGATCGAATATTCACCTAATTACATATTCACCTAATTACTTGCGTTGTATATCTAACTCCTTAAGGTTTATTTATTTTTCTTGGCCTCAATGATGCTGCCATACGGCATGGGTACGGCCAGACCTGTAGCCATAGCTATACCATCAGACCTGACAACTGTACTGCTGACAGCAGTAAATCATAAAGCCGTCGCCGTATACGGTATGATGTACAGCCCTAACGTTGACTGCCGCATTTTCTCGTAATTTTTACAGTACATAAAAAGTACATTCAAGTCTCAGCTGGAAAAAAGATTTGGACGGAAATCCTTGGTTCAGGGCTAAGGAAGTGTCAAGAATTCCGCGTAAGCGCGAATGGGCGCGTACTGTCACGTTACATATTTTACTGGTCTGTACGGTCTCCGCCCGTTTTATTTTCCATTGCCGCACCTCAGTCCGTTACACTCATCGCAGACGGCTGATGTACGTATTCCCCTTGTTATTGGATTATTTACTTTTACTTACCTTACTTTGTAGACGCATAACTGCGTTATCATTAGGTATAGTTATATTCAGTCTGTTACACTCATCGCAGACGGCTGAGACGCATAACTGCATTATCGTTAGGTATAGTTATATTCAGTCCGTTACACTCATCGCAGACGGCTGAGACACATAACTGTGTTATTGTTAGATCTACCTACCTCTGAAAGGAAGCACAGTCAAATGTCTCCAGGAACATTCATCAGTGTGAAGTTCAATTCTATCATGGCCGAACATCTATATGTTCCATCAAACTAAAACCCATATATACAACCTCCGAATCTGTGTCAGAACTTAAATGGTGATACAAGATTACATCCAATTGTGAGTCAAAACATTTACCCAGTGTGAAGCTGCAACAAGCCTGTGTATTGAGGAAGTAGCACTTACAAAAAATATAATTGCTTACATCAGCAAACTCTGGGCATGTTGAGTAGTCCTAGGTAGCACTGCATAGGCCCATAGTGTCGTAGTCAATGGTTTTTAATTTCCAGTGCTAGAGAGTTCTGCCAATTCATTACATAGACTCAGTGGTCGGCTCCACAGTGAGCCATAGCACTCCATAGCATTGGCTAGATATCCTAATTATAACCTATTTGGAGCTGCACAAAAACTATTTGAGGTTACTGCTTTTACTGATCTGTTTCATCCAAATTTCAGCACTGTTTTGTATACTGCCTAGTGAGAAATGACAACAAGCATGCATTCAACTACATAAGTGATATAGGAAGAATTAAGAACTGTATAATAACTGCTAATGGAGGTGAACAAGGCAAAAGAGATACTGTACACCAAGAGCAAAGTGGTGGACATGAATACCAGAGAGAAAGCAGAGTATTTCACTTGATCAAAGGCACCATTGGTGAGAATCATAGAGGCATCATAGGGGATTCCAGTGTTGGTCCCATGTCAGATAACTCCCAAGATTGGGAAATATTGAAGCTGTTTGTGACCATGATGCATGCATGTCAGCCACAATCACAAAATGACTGCATGAAGTGTCAGAAATGGCATGTAGGTGTGAGTAGATGTGTACAGTCACATTACTAAATATACTGGTCATGTGGGCAGTCTCTGCACTTCTTATTTTACTATTTTTCATTCCCACACCTCAGTCCATTATGCTCATTGCAGATGGCTGAGGTGTGTATCCTTCTTTCACCAGTTCATTATTACTTTAACTTACAGTACTCTATAGACACATACCTGCATTATTATTAGGTACAGTTGTTATCAGTCCATTACACTCATCACAGACAGCTGAGACACATACCTGTGTTGTTATTAGATCTGTCTAACTTTAAAATAAAGTACTTACAACAGATGATAGGTGCAATAATCCAGAACATAAAAATAAATTCAATCCCGGTGTTCATCTCAGACCATCACTGAAAATAGAAGAATATTAGCCATGATCTCAAAAGAGAATAAAAAAACTCACAGGCATAACCAAGGGACTGACAATGAAAGTGATCATGGACCAATCAAAAGTGAGCATGCTCATGCCCAAGCTGGTGTTGGTGCCAAACAACGAGTTGAGACCACAAGGTTGTTGGGAGCAGTCCAGCAAACCCAGTTGAAGATGCTGAGCATGGTGAAAAGGTGGTCAGGAGTCTAGTACCACACAAAGCTGCACACCATTGCCATGCAGAAAAAGTGTTTGCAAGTCATGTAGCCACAGTTGCACTAGCCATAGATTTTATGGAACATGTTGAAATATGCTGAGTTGACCAAACACCAGGCCAGATCATGCTCAATGGCCAAACAACAAACTGGTGGAGTATACCACAGAGAGAGAAGCCCAGGACCTGAGTGGAGAGCAAGAAGAGGATCCAATATCCATACTTAGGCAATTGGCTGTAGAAGATCTTCTGGGCAAGGATAATGTTCCATGGTGTATGCACTGTGAATGACAACATTGGCCATGACATTGATGCAGACATGTTCCTTGATTGAGAAAGGGCCCAGGTTTAGGGACTAACATGGGTCACACCGTGACTGATCCGTATCCGAACCGTGGGTATCCAGGTCATTCGGATACGGATACAGGTTTATCTGCGGGTATCCGTGGATATCTGTAGATTGTGATATCACCAGAATCGCACAATTTTTTTTATTGGGAATTTGTAATGTATTGAACTGACCAAATTCAAATTTCTGGAACTTTTAGACAAGAATTGGCTCTTTAATAAAATAAATAAATAAATTGCATGTTTATAGCTATTATAATACAAGTTCAGACAGAAAATGAATTTACATTGCTTTATTTAGCTTCAAAAAATCATCATAAATCATACAAATTTACCAAAAACAATTTCACAGTGATTCAACTTCCAATTGATGACCACTTCCTTCCATAGATGCCTCAATAATCTTTGTAGCTTCCACAATTTGTGAATACAACAAATACTTACCAGGTACAGAACAGAAATCAGAACCCATCTTGGAGAGATGTAGTTGTTTTTTCAATGCCCTGTGCCAGTACATCATATAGCCACCTGCTTCTTGAACATAGAAGCTATCAATAGGAGGATCACTCAAATAACACTCAATAGAATCCTCTGGTGCTGAAGCATCAGGTGTTGAGTCAATAATCCATTTGTTCTGAGAAACCATTAGTTAATTAATCCAAGAATAAAATAAAATAAATGCCTTTTTTGGCTTGGGAGCTGCTTGATTTGTTCCAGATTCCTCAGGTGGTGGGGCATAAGACTCCTTCCAGTGTGTAATTACTGTTTTTTTGATTTCTCACAACTGGGCAGTGGTACAGTGATGATCTTTAAACCATTTGAGTTTTTTATCTGGGCACATAACTAGAAATTAAGAGAACATTAATGCAATATTCAATTATTAAAAAAGGAACATACCTATGGCAATTTGGTATATTTCACATTCACTAGTAAAAAAGGAATACTTCTCAATAACAAAAAGAGCTGCTTGAGCTGCAGTCCTCATCACTGCTGGAAGTTCTTCATCTTCATCCTCACAAATAGCAACAAGTGAGTGCTCCCTACTATCCAGAATTGGAATAGCATCAACAACAAGTGGAACTTCTGCTTCAGAGAACAGCTTTGTTGGAGCATCAAAAATCTATGCATAGAAGTAAGAAAAAATTAACTATTTGAATAATTGAATGAATAAACACACTTCAAGAATTTGAATCAAATCATCAACCCAATACCATTGTTCCTCTGACAGCTTATATGCTTTCAGATTATTACTGCTAACTGCAGTTAGTTGCTGAATAACTGTTTTAAAGTGCTTATGGGCACTAAGACAGATAAGGTCTGAGTTCCATCAAGTTGGAACATGACAAGCAAGAGTTCTCTGGCCACCTTCAAGCTCAGTGTCTTGGTCAATGAGCTGATCAAATTTTTGTTTCAAAGCTGAATTATCATGAACACAGTATGCAAGTCCAGCAGCCTTATTAATTGTTGAGAGTAAATATGACTGGTTTATAGGTAATATACTCACCTTGGGAAACAGTTGCAAAGCTTGCTGATTTTCTTCATCACTAATCTCAATGCCATACTCATCTTGCATTATTTCAATGGCTTTGTCATGAACTGTCTTTGCTACCACTTCATCATGTAAGCCCTTTCCATCATCATCAACATCTGCTAAATCTGTTATCTCTGCCTCCTCAACTGCAGCAGCATCCTCAGCATCCTCATCAATGTCATCACCCTCCTCTAAAACCACTTCTGTCTCTTCATGAAGAGAATCAGAGACATCACCTATCAAATTGGGAAATTGACCATATTGGTGTTTATTACTAGAAGCAACTTTGACTGATTTCTTGGTCTTAGGATGCTTGAAAAAAAAGGATATAAAAGCCTTAATAGGGTGAGTAAAAATAAGAAAGATATTATAGCAATTAAGTCACCTTTTCAATCAGATTGATAATGTGTGCAAAACATTGAGCTTGTGATGCCATGCCATGGAAGCTAGGCATTTGGATGGCCAATATTCTTGCAAGAGCATCACAGTTGGAAGCATTGTCCATGCAAAGACTATGCAGCTAAATTATTTATTCAATATATTGAAAACCATAAATTAATACTTCATATACCAGATTTTGAAGTCCAAAATGCTTTAAGCATTGAGCTACCACATCAGCCAAATATTGTCCATCATGGCTCTTTTTCAACCTGACACAAAGTCAGAATATATCAATGTAATTATTCTGCTTCTTACTGAATGAATTCCAGAACTGCACAATGTATCTTACCCTCAGTATACCAAACAATAACAATACCAAGATATGAAGCAACAATTGGAGCAGTCCAACCATCTAATACCAGATGGATAGTTGAGTTCAAAGCCTTGAAAAAATAAGCTTAAATATATTTGATATAATGTGCCTGCCTACATACCTGGAAATATTCTCTGACCCCTTTTGACATCTCAGTATACATAGTTTGTACATCACAGCTAACATTTTGGGAATGGGGAAGCTTTGTACCAGGGCAGAGCATATCAACTTCAGCTTGATAATCCTCATCAAGAACAAAATTGAATGGCTGTTGATTTTTAGCACAGCAAAGAGCAATAAGTATATGATGAGTAGCCTCAGAATAAGGAATAGATGGAACACCAGTAGAGTGTTGTGAAGATGGGTGTATTCCACCATAATGCATGGTGCATTGAGTAACACCACTATGCAGATTACTGGTTCCTTCACCAGTTTTAGCCCATGAATGATAGTGAGGCATATGAGTATCAGGATGTTTTCTGCAAACAAACTCATAGACAATTTCAACAGGAAGTCCATCTTCATCCTCATTCTGATTCAGCTTAACATTAAAATGGGCTGCTTCTACATAAGCTATTAGCACAGCACAGCACCAGATGAATGATTATTACTTACCAATAATTTCCTCATCAGTAATTTCCCACACATCTTTGTCCTTCATTGCATTAATCTGAAGTGCTGCATTCCATTGCCATCATTTGACAGGAGATATGAGCACTGGTGGTGTTTGTGCTGGCAGGTTCCTAGATTCTGAGTCTGAAATATCTGGACTATTGAAACCAGAAGGATTAGATGATGCTGATACCTGAGAGAATGGTGTTGCATTTTGGCTAGAGTGAGACTGGTCACAACTATGGGATGCATGCAGAGCAGGAGTTGTAGATCAGCTAGATCTCATTGTTGGAGCTGCAGGTGGTGTAGCTGCAGGTGTAGCTGAGCCTCAAGCACCCCTCCTTGATTGTCTACCCTGAGCCATGATTTCAGAGTTCTCTGGTGTGCAGGGTAGTATGTAGGGAAGAGAGAAAGGAATGCAATGTACAAGGCTTCCACAGTGCAGTACTCTCACATATGATTGACAGTAGGTAAATCATCTAATTTTAGAAATATATCTATAATTACCCGCGAAACCGCAGGTATCCGTAGGTAATTATCCGTATCCGATCCGATCCGTGATTAGCAACGGATTACGGATACCGATCCGGATGGGCGCTATCCGTGTTAGTCCCTATGGGCAATGGACACCTGGCAAGCGGTGTTCATTCGTCTTCTGTTCATATAGAATCGACTCCGAGAAAGTCGCGGCATCTTATGTTCAGCATGGGCATGGATGTGCACTGTGCTGCCACGGACTAGCGAGGCATTCTATACTTTGTGCTGGACGGGTGATTATAGTGAGAATAATGTTCCTGACCTGTCCGGATTTCATTCGTCTCCGAACCGAAATGGCGACCGCGAGGGTACCCCGCCTGGAGTTCACGTGACTCCCAGCCAATGAAGGCGGTGCAAAAAGTGACGGCGCGGAAACCTCATCGATGAGGACCCTCGCGGTCAAGAGAGTTAAAGGAAAACTAGTTAAAGGAAAACTTAGCAGGCAGTACTGCCAGCCAATTCTCATTCAACCCACATACCGGCTGCCAGTTTGCACTAATCGCCTCTCCACTACTGTCTCCTCCTCACCCCTGGTCCCTTGGAACGCTTAGCCCCAACTTTGGTGGTACTCCTCCCCCGAGGTGCTTAAAGCCCTACGGCCTACTCTTCGCCTCTCTTACTCCCCTCGGCAACGCTTTTTCCTAATAATCTCCGACTATGCCTTCTATCGCTGATGAGGTGGTCGCTGAGGAAGTCCTCAACTGTGGCGCCAGCTCCGGCGCAGACACCTTGCTTGGCCTCCGTGTGGCCGCCATTTTCATCATCCTCGCAGGATCCT
>JASFDE010000362.1:0-15409 GCA_036937135.1 Nidula niveotomentosa | reverse complement strand
ATTCAAAGCCAGATTTCTTACAATTAAATCGAGATAGATGTTATCCAGTCTTTTGTGAAAAGCACTGAGGAAAATTTCGTCCATTTCTGATTCCGAGTTAAGGATCGTACGGACTTCCTGGATAAGACTTCAAAATTATTAACATTAGAGCAATGTGAAGAGTCAGGAAAACTCACTCTAGGGCAGCTTCTTGACAATATACTTGAAGAGAGCCAGGGTTTGACAGGCTCTCAGCAAGCAAATCTTTCGATACGTTCGCTATCTTCGTTAACAGTAAGTCTGCGGTCGGTGGGCCAGGCACTATTTTATTCAAATACTGAAAATAGCGTTAAGCTACTGCATATCTCACCGACGAGAGATAACTTACTGGGATAAGAATAAGTTCTACGTTGTTCGATATAGCTTGGAAAGCGAGCAAAGTTAGGCCCAGGTCTTCCAATGGAAGTATAACTTGACATTGACGAGAGTTCGATTCATTCAGACCCGGGCGGGGAGGAAAAAACGTCTCCTTCCATTCTGAATTGGCCATGTTTATACTAGAAGGGCTCTCAGGTGGTAATGGATCGGACGTAGTTGTGGTGTATCGTATTTCTTCATGACCAAAATCGGTAATTGAACAGTCTCCAAGTTTACTGAAGTCACTTCGAATATATTCTTCAAAATGATCAAGCGTCTCGCAATCGACGTTCAGCCCCCATTCAAGATAATAGCACATCTCTCTTTCCATCTGGTTTATCTCTCGCAGAGTGAACATTCCCTGAGCGACGATTAACCACGATTTATTTGAGTATGTGTCATCACAGATCACCTTAGAGGCAATCATGAAGGCAGATATGAAGAGTCGATGTCCAGAGCTGCCGCGAGCAGAGGGAAAACGAGTCTTCAACCGAGTTAGGAGCACGAGAGCGGCGAACGTTACGGAAGAATGGAGTCTTGTCCTATGCAGAGCATAGGCAATGAACTTAGGAAGAGGTTGATTAGCCTGAGTAGATGATGGGTGGAATAGGTGGTTTATGAAGCGGGCACATAGCGTGGCCGTGGTCTGATGGCCGTAATATGGATCCTATCCAGAGGGATAATCATATAAGAGTAAGTGATGGGCAATATTAGGATACTGAATGGGCACATACGGTTGGGTTCGCCTCATGGCTGGTTTTCGGAATATCGGTAGGTTTCATGCACGGGGCATTGGGAACTGCATAACTGCGACTTACGTCGAAAGACATGAGGGATAATGTGTTAAGGATTAAAGAGCGGAAGAGACACTGGATGAGAATAGGACATCAAGGATATGTAGCAGAAGAGACGAACACAAGAGAAGCGATCGAATTAGCCAACGACTTCAGAATCAGTAGATATAGCGGCTATTTTTAGCTTAACATGAACACAATTACACAGCTTTCACGCCAACTGGCATTCAGCATGTCCGCATAGCATGTACTAGGACAATACAATGCTGTGTCACCTTGATAATAATGCATAGCTTCTCCAGCGCCTTTTTGGTGTCAGATATAACCAAATCGTTATTCAACATCAAACCTCTTTACCTTTCAAGTAGCGTGCATCGGAAAAAGCAAGCCACCTGTATAGCCTACATAGCCCTCGTAACCTGGTAGATAGCTCCCCTTTATGTAGCACCCATAGACCACAGCAAAAATTGCATAGCACTATAAAACGGAAGATAAGATGGGATAAATCATAATATATTGCAGAATGCAGGAATTACATGTTTATGACATTGTTTATAATAGTTAGAACATTGAGCACAGAGCACGAGCAAATAGTATAAAGCAAGGAAGGATACAGGGGTAATTGAGGTAGGAGAGCATAGGATGGAACACCGAGCACTTGGGAATACGTAGGGAGGCGGGCGGGGAAAACCGCCTTCGCGAGCTGTTGTCTTGGTAGGCCGAGTACCCCTGCACGGTCTTCAGCGACAAGCTCGACGACACGGAGAAGGCGATAGTTTGGGCCACGAGGAAGGCAAGATAAGCGAGTTGGTGGTTCAAGGGGTGTGGTGGGCAAAGTGCCTGTCGATGATACAGCAATGGTATCTGTCAGGTTGGATCTACGAAAAGCTGTGCAATTATCTGATAATATACATTCGAAATCTGCAGCTGCCAACAGCGGCGTTAGACGGTATAGACTAGAAACGAAAGTGAAAGTGCATGGGTCCATATAGATAACGTATTATCTGGTTAATAAGAGAAAGATAACGCAATCTTTCGATTTTGAGAGCCATGCCCGCCGTACTCGAGTCCGGAGTCCGGACCTCCAGATGGGCACGTATTTGGTACTTGCCGAAAATTCAAGGTACTTTTAGTCAATATAAATACTCATCATTCATATATATAGCAAAAGAAATCCTCGATATCTGTAGTGTGGAGGTCGCAAACGCGATGTCTCATTGAAATGGCCGTGTCACGGCGTGACGCCGCGCGCGAGCGGGTGTCACGCATACCATTGTACACTGTTTATGCTCGTGAGACACCTTGTTTGTGCACGCAAACAGCTGATTTTGTGCGCGTGTCATTCGTCAGTTTTATTGAACAGGCCAACCTCTGCGAGATGATTTGGAATCCCTTGCCTACGTTATCGCCTACCTACTTCGCGGAAGGCTGCCCTAGTGCGACAAAACCACATAGGACATAAGCGGCCGCGCAACTTATTCCGGCACAAGAAGCTGATCTGGACCGGGTGCTCGTCTCCTTGAAGGATTCCCCAAAGAGCTGGCAGAGTTTCTCGATTACGCACGCGCGTTGCAGTTCGACGGGGAGCCGGACTGTGGGCGCTGGAAACGGTCATTCAGCGATCGTTTGACACATCTGCGGTCTCCGCCTCCTCAAGTTGTCTCTGTCGCCGCCTCCTCTGCGGACATGTAGGACCCTCTCCCACAAGACGACAGGAAAATCATCTCACCTCCTGTGAATTTGGGTGACTCAGGAAGTTCGTGAAGCCCTATGAGCACAGAACAACCAACGCCGGCGAACTACATTCGAGCAACCTCGCTGCCTCGTGAGTAGAATCACATACCCTTGTCTCCACAGTCCCTAGAATTCTCGTCTTCTTCTGTTTGACTCTTCTTTCATCACTTAATTCAGGCTTACGTCTCAAGTACCAAACTCTTGCGAACGCCAATGACAGATGATTCTCTTGTCGACGATGCCATCATTCCGCGGTTGGAGATACGGCATACTGGGAAGAAGACAGGTAGCAGATTCAGAGTTGATCATCAGATTGGGAGAGGGCCAGGATGGTTGCGTGGACGCGGGAGATGGACAGCAGTAGCGCATATGCTCTGCTGGTGCATTGAGAGCAGCTTGAAGCGCCATTACGCCTTTCGGCTGTACTCTTTGCCTCTCGACTTATGAGAACTGTTTGCCATCGACTCGTGCGTCGCCTTACTGTATTCTAACTGAACTGCTTCTATAGCGCTTACACGATGTTTTAGATTCTGGCATGCAGATCTCCCCACCCTCCCCGGGTACCTGAATAGGTTCATTTCACCGTCACCGTGTCTCCCCCTACTACGTCGCTTATCTGGCGAAATCGTCATAGATGAGGAATGTCATGGTTTGGTGGAGGTAGGGTCAAGTTCTGATGCGGAGCATGGATGATCGTTGTGCCATCGCCGAAATCGCCTATGGGGACTTTAGATGTATACCACGCCTGCTTGCCGGAAGCTTTCGAAATCAGGCTAGAACGAGACCAGGGGAGCTTAATTGCCCTAGAGTATTTGGACTCGTCGATCCCATCCATATGTAGCCTTTTATTCACTCTCTTTGGAAACTAGATGACTCGCAGGTAGATATGTTGAAAGCGTGGTTGAGTATGGATCTGGGGCAATAGCAGACATCCCAGCGACGAGTTCAGCGCAAGGTGTCGTATCCCCGACAGCTGATGATAGCTTTGGCGGGTGGTCGTGGCCCGACCTGCAGTGCGTCCAGCTGGGGAGCCTTTTTGCGGACGAGAAGATGCTTAGAGAATAGTACTAACACTTTAATAGTATAGACTCGGTTCTACTCACTTCTCAGACATGTGTTCATAGTTACGCAAACCATGTGTCATATATGAAGCGTTATACACATCACCGATGATGATTATGCATGGCGCAAAAGCTTTATACGCAACGCACGAAATATCGACACAGTCTTCGGATGGATATAAATTGATAGACTTACAACCTAAGAATATCAAATTACAATCACCCATCTTTTCGACAAAACTAACTTGCTTTCATTCAACTTATTACATATAACACAATATGGTGAATTACAAAGTACGTCTTCATTTCAGGTTATTGTGCACAAACTAACTTTTAAATACTTGTGTTTATAGGTCGGTGACCATGTTGAATATCGCGCCATTGGCGGTGAACCCGTTGAAGGGACCGAGCAATCCACTACAACAGGAAAGATCGTCGAGATCCTAACTGAAACACAGCCCGCTGGAGAAACTGGGGTTACTGTGAAAGTAAGTTATTGAGTATTGAGGACCGTTGATCTCATTGAAGCTCACAAAATTCATATAGGCTTCTGAGGATGAGCCGCGATACTTGATTAAAAACGATAATACAGGGAAAGAGAATGCCTATATGTTGAAGAATATTACTGGAAAAGTTTGAAGTAGTTGAGACATTTAACTAGTGGAAGCTCCGAGCACTAGTAATGAGCAGTAGAGATGTTAGTTTGTTGAGGGATTGTCGACAAACAGTAATAATCTGATAAATAGAACACTGGGAATCCACTACAGCAGCTTCATAGTTCACCGGGACACCGCTCAGTTAGCGTGACAATGTATGGCTCCCGCCCAGGTGCCTGGACTCCTGGCCGGCAAACGTTGCCTACACCCTCAGTTTCGTGAGGTTGGTCTTGTACGCGTCAGAGATGATAGAAAACAGTCCGAGGATTTGGGAGGATAGCCATTGGCATCTGCATGATTGAGGCAGAAAGGAGATGTTGCAAGCGATTAAATGGAGCTTATTCATCGCGGGAGTGTGCAGCTCCATTCTCGATTCCTGAAATATATGCGTAAGGGGGTAAAACACGCCGGTATGAGCGCGTCGAGAGATAGGACGCGTCTTGTAATGTGACCGTAATCAATCGTGATGCAGTATTTGTGTATATTTATACCTTGACCCGATAACTGAGAAACCTCTGTTAAGGCCATGTCTAAATACATAAGCAGTACTGTAAACCATATCGTTATGTAACCTGGATGTTGAAAGGAATCAATTTTATGAACCGTATACACTGTATACTGCCGATGACGGCCGTAATATTGACAGCAGATACGGCAATAACCGTTGCGTACACCGTCCCGTATTGGTCCAATTCATGACCTTGACGGTACGGACTGTACGGACCCCGTATTACGGGTGCCGTTCAGCCGTAAATACGGCAACGGCGTGCAGCCCTAATCTGCGGTCTCCGTCTCCTCAAGTTGTCTTTGCCGCTGCCTCCTCTGCGGACATGCAGGACCCTCTCCCACCAGATGACAGGGAAACCATCCCACCTCCTGTGGATGTGGGCGATTATATTTTCGTCTAGCTCCGTCCGGGACTCACCGACAGCGAGAGCGGGAGGTGTACTTGCAGGCTGGTCATCGTCCTGGATGTGGCTCAGAAGTTAGAACAGGCGAGACTACCTGAATGGATTCACGGTCACTGTGTCTCCCCTACTACGTCGCTTATCAAGCGAAATCGCTACGGATGAGGAATGGCATGGCTTGGTACGGGTAAGATCAGGCTGTATTTGGGAATACCAGGAGAAGAAGATAGTAGGTGACTAGCAAATGTGCTCTCTTGCTTGTAATTAGTAAACTAGTACATTACTAATGAATGGTTGAATTTACTTGCGGGCAGTGCAGTGTGCGTGCGCTGGCTCGACGTCATGTTACCGGATTGGGAGGGCGGTAGATGTGATATGTTGTTCGATCTCGACCTCCTGGCACCTGCCGGCCAGCAAGCACTGTTCCTCGTGCATCCCTCGCTCATCCACCTGCTTAAATCCATCCTGCTAGACTGCTTCATACATTCCTATCTATACCTCCTACACTGGCTCTCCACTAGCACGCGCTGAGCAAGGCGCTTGCACACTCCCACGACCTCGGCATGGACCTCCTCACCGACGTCGCAGCCGAGCCACGCACTCTCCCCACGCCCTCGTACAACATCTCCCTCAACCTCAGCTCCATCCTCGCCTTCCTTCCCTCGCGCCTCCTCGCCCGCATCATCTGGAAGTCCGGCGCCGACGCCGCCCCCGCCGACCTCCCCGCGAGCACCTTCACCCAGCTTGACCTCGAGGAGTGGGCGAGCACCGCCAGTGCGGGCGGCGCCCCTGATGCGATGATGGAGATGGATATGGCGGCGCCCGTGCAGCCTAGCTTCCCGTCGCCGTGGGGGTTCTTCACGTCGGGGTACATGCTGGGCCTGTTCGTCATGGTGCGTGGCAACGCCCCTTCCTCCGCGTCGTTACTTACTCGCTGTTTTCTCCCGTGCAGGCCGTGCTGCTGCACCGCATGCAGAACGTCGTCATCCCCTCGCGTGTACACTCCCGGCGGCACCGCGACCGCGGGCACGCACACCGCCCGCTCCTCCAACCACCGCGGAGCACCCTCTCTCGCCTCCTTACGCCGCTGCACCTTCGGCACCTCTACCCTTCCCTCCTCCCCTTAGACCTCTCGCGCACCTCTACCCGCCTCGCGCTGCACCTCCCCTCCCTGTATTTCCTCTCAAAGGTCCTTCTCCTCTGGCTGCTTCTCGTGCTGCAGACCGCCGAGCTCTACCCGTCCTCCTTGGCGGAGAGGTGGCACTTGGGGTGGGTGGGCGCATGGTGCGCGGAGAAGGAGATGAGCGAGATATGTTGGTCCACGTTCTGTGCGATATGCGGCGCGTTTGCGGTGGAGGGGTTCGTAAAGGGCCTCGACGGCATTGGGGGCGGGTTCCCACTGGGCGCGAATATGAACCCGAATACATCGCCGTTTAATTTGGTATGTCTTTCTGCTGGCTTTCACTTCGTTTATAGCGCTGACGATGCCTTGGTGCACATTGTCAGGTCGGCTACGCCTTTCTCTTGCACGTCTATTCCTCGCCAATAACACACGTCGACAAGGGCGACGGGCTCCCCTCCAGGCCGGACAAGCACGTCATCATAACTATCATCATACCCCTTCTCCAGGTATTCCTCCCTTTCTCTTCCCTCTCTCGCCCTTCCCCCATCCCATCCTCCCTCCATTTATCCTTCCTCTTCCCTTCCCTCCCTATACTTCCCCTTCCCCTCCTTCATATTCCTATTCGATCACGCTAACCACCCTCCCCCTCACACAGCTAACGATATTCCACTACCTCTCCGTCTCCAAGCGCCTCTCGACACACCGCCTCCTTCCCACCGCACTCACATCCTTCCTCTCTTTGCTCCATTTCCACATGACGCTCTTCTCGCATCTGCTCTTTGCCCCCCCAAGCCCGTCGCCCACCACCGTACCTGCTTCCGCTATGTCGCCCACACCCACTCCAATATCCCCCTCCTCTTCCTCTTCCGCGTCGGCGTCGACGATGTACACCCGCCGTGCGCCGCAGCCTTACTCGATGCCTCTCTTGAACTACATCCCAAACACGTTCGAGACGGCGCTGCTGCTCACTATTCTGCTCACCGTGTGTCTGAATGCGCTCGTGCAGCTATTGGTAAGGGGACGAGTGGAGCGGGTATTTAGTGGGCTGGGGGTGGGCGGTGGGGGCGGGTATGGTGAGTTTGACTTTGGCTTTCGTGTTTGGAGGTGCTTTTCGTATTCTGCGACTTCTTACATTCATGCTTAAAAATCCCTCGTTTGGCTTCCCCCTATTTCGTTCCTTGATTTCGTGATCTTGATGCCTACCTCTACAGACGACGACACGCATACCTTCTACCTTCCGTACGATGAGGACTTCGGTGTACTTCTCCTCCGCGTGGGCGCCGCGAGCCTCGAGGCGACCGGCCTGCGCGGGTGGGGGAACGAGGTCGCGCCCATCCCTGCGCCTCTCCATCCACGCTCCCGCCGCTCCGCCCGCGGCTTACACCACCACGCGAACAATAACGACAACGAATACGGAGTGGTGCGTATGGGGCGCACGGCCGTTGGCGGCGTCAGCGCAGGGAGGAAAAGAAAGCAAGGGGGGCTGAGGAATGAGGTGCGCACGGTAGATCTGGGAGTAGGTGGTGCTGCAGCTGGGAGGGCGGGAGGGGGCGGGGGATGGTTGAGGTGGGCGAGGGAGCTGTGGGTATTTTTGGGGGCGGTGTGGGGGGCGGTAAGGGGGTTGGGGCGGGTGGTGTGGAGGATGGTGAGGGCAGGGCAGAAGAGGAGAAGGATGGGTGGAGAGGGGGGAAGGGAGAGGGAGGGGAGTGTGTTTGTAGGGGATGGGGAGAGGGAGGATAGGGAGGATAGGGAAGAGGAAAGGGAAGATGTGTACGGGCGGTTTTTGAGGGGTGAGGCGATCAGTGATGACGAAGGCGATTTAGATGGGTATGATGATGAGGATCACTCAGAAGACGATGAGGACGAAGAATCGGACATCGATACACCAGACGGCGACGACCACGATCACGAGGCCGCCACCCTCCTCACTGAGCTCGTCCGCGGCGACGCATCCAGCGGCGAGCTGGTCCTCGCCCACCTCCTCGCTGCGAGCCCCCCACGCGCCGGCGGGGGACCGCTCACACGCAGACGGTGGGGGCGGCTCGTCGCTGGTTCCGGGGCTGGGGCGCGCAGGGGGGTTGAGGCAGAAGAGGAAGAGGAATTGAGTGCATGGGAGAACGATGACGCAGAGTATGCAGTGGGGGCGGGGGAAAGGGACGGGGAGAAGGACAGAGAGCGGGAAGACGCGGCGCGCAGCTATTGTGTGGTTTGTACGATTGAAGCGAGGGAGGTTATTTGTTGGCCTTGTCGGTGCGTTGACTCTTGTCCCCTTGGCTTTTTCATTTCCGTTCGCGTTTACTAATGCAACCCCTCTTGTGTAGGTGTCTGTCGATGTGCGACAACTGCCGCGAAGCCCTGGCGGCGCGGAGTGCTCCTACGAAGCACCGGTGTCCATGCTGTCGGCAAATGTATGTCACACTCGCTCTTTCTCTCTCCTTTCTTTGTCCATATGCTGACTGCGCGGCTAGTGTGGAAGGCTACTCGAGGATCTACATCCCCTAAATATCTACCACTGCTGATCTTCAAAATGCGCATGTAATTATGGAATGTATTGCTATTGAAATATCAAATTGTTATATATAATGTACCTTGACTTTTAGCTGCATACTGATCTATGCTCTACAGAGTATCTTCACAAGGCACAACTAAGTATGTGTTGGAAATAATTACGAGCCTGCCGTGTTATCCAGATAGGGAAGGAGCAAGTGCCAGAGCGGTGCACCTTAATTGATGTATTAGCTTCGTGTATTCGTACTTAGTTTGTTTCTTCTATTAGCTTATAAACGGCGTAGTCCATAGTTTGTATCTTTGCTCGTTTATCACCCTTATTCCTGTCTGGACATGATTCTAACATTATAGTCAATGATCCTCTCCATCACTTAACGGCTGAATCTAGCTCATGTTGCACGACTTCTACATTAGTACACAGGTAAGTTTTAACATTGCGAAACGCTGAAGCTTTTGGTTTGAGCCCCTCAACACAATCCAAGTTGAGTGGCAGTGTTATGCTGCGTGCCATATTGTGCAAACGCTTCTTCAAATGACTAATCTGCATTGGCACGCTTTGCCATTGGACCATTCCCTAAGCTATTAACTTCAACTTCCAAAGGGACTAGAAGATGTTATGTCGAACGTTCCCCGATTCTGCACTTGATAACTGACATGTTTACGGCTCCATTTCTCTAGATATGGGTCCGCTTATAAAGGTGAGATCATCTAGACCATACTCTGGTTGGCTGGTGCTAATGATAGACTTCCGCCAGAATGTCCAAGTGATCTGACTTATGACCCATTGTGAATCATTGTTGTCAACTATTTCCAGCTTCAGACTACTACGATCGACATGGCTTGTTAAGACAACCAATCACCGAGTACTCTGCACGACGGGACGCCCAGCTGTCGTATACGTTCTACAGCACTTACGCTTCTTCGTTCTATTCTCCTTTGAAATCCTGCCCGTAGCCCCATCCTCTCAACATGTCTCCTGGGTATTCACATACTCGATTAGTGCGCACCGATTTAGTCGTGGAAGACAAGGATTAGCAAATCGTATGTCACTGAGATTCATTACTTCTTTCAAGCACGCGGACTTATTTATCTCTATCCCCTTCGATATACCGGCTTTTAGTGTCACTTCGCGCTGTGCAGAATCCTTGATTTTAGCGAGATTTTTTTACTGTCCGCTTCATTCGGGCGATGATTATTTGGCGATAGGATTGATCCTCCGTGTTGGCATTATCGCCTCATCCGAATGAGGAGGTGTTTCCTTAACGGAACTGTACGCTTTCTCTTCATCTCGACAATACTGTCTCATCCGAATGACAAGGTGTTTCATTAACGGAACTGTATGCTGCCTCCTCATCTTGACGTTCTATCAGTGTTGATTTTTGCGGCGATTAACTAGCAGAATCTATCTTTAGTGTCGCTGTGCAAGGGACTCCGTCCCCGACAACGCTCTCCACATCCCGCCCCATGTGGATTATAATTTTTGCTGACAGAGCCGCACCTTCCTACTCTTTTACGTTATCATCTCATCCGAATAACAAGGGATTCCATTGAAAGAAGTGCACGTAGTCCTTATTTCTTGGTTGTAATTTGGCTTATGGTTGACTTGGATTTCTTTTCTGAAGCGCCATAAACGTATCACAAAAAGTTTACCCCGTTCATCTAAATCATACTTGAAGTTCTTTCTGGTTTACTGACTTCAAATCTGGTGCATAACAACAGCAATACGTATATCTCCATGGCATTGTGGAATTATACTACAAATAACATGCTCTGACGTATGGACATCATGGAATTCAGGCTATAGATGTCACGCTTGTGTTTTCGTTCCTAAAAAGCTCCTTTCGCTTTGTAACGCTTCTAGCTGGAGTTATAAATGAGCGGCATCTAACGAGAATCAATTCTTAAACCTCATAGCATTCCCAGTGGTAGCCTTAACGAACACTTGGTGGCCTGGATGCACCCCTAGTGACTTTAGCAAGCTCTTGGTGGCACTATACTCAGCGGGCTCTCCCGAACCAGCACCTTAAATAACGCAGCATGGCGAGTAAAGAAGTTCCTAGTTCGCCTGTGCTAGTGCTAACTACACGCAATGATGTTATTCTTATACGCAGGATACCTCGACTCTTCACGCTTGTCATTATGCAAATAAAATAAAAGGAAATGACAGCACTAACGATTCCAGGAAGGATCGTAGTTCTGAGGATTCTGGTGATTCGGAAGTAAGAAACAATTGCATCGACACGACAACTCTATCGCTAACTCCTTTTTCGAATAAACTCCCAAATATGGAGGCATGGCATTCCGGCCATCCTTTGCGTTATAGTGTTCCAAAGGACGGTGATCCTTGGCGTAGCTGTCATAATATTGTGCGGGAGCACGACCAAGAAATGTTTGACATACGGAAGGACGAAATTGATAAACTATTGATATTCGTATGTTCAATTATATATTCGGATCTTATTTCACAGGGAAGGGCTTATTTCACCTTTGAATAGTCAAGTCTTTTTTCTGCAGTTGTTACCGCGTTCGCTGGGCAGTCTTATCAATGGCTGCAAAGGAATCCGCAAGAACTGTCAAATCGCTTGTTGGCAAAGATCTCCATCCAGCTCAGTTCTAATTACAGTTCATCGTCGCTCGAGCAATTTGACTGCCGATTCCAACCTTCCATCGCTCCGTCGCTTATCAGGATCAATGTATTTTGGTTCGTTAGCCTCACATTGAGCTTGACCACTGTTCTAGTCGGCCTACTCTGCATGCAATGGCTGCGTGAATATCAGCGTGATATTGCACTTCCTCACAAAGAAGCTATTTCGTTACGCCAAATGCGATATGAAGGTTTGATTGCTTGGAGAATCCCAGAGATTTTGGACTGTCTTCCCCTCATTCTTCAGCTCGCTCCTATGCTCTTCTTCGCGGGACTTCTTGATCTTTTATGTTCTCTTCATCCCGTTGTTGCGGTGTTCACTACTTCGGCAGGAGGCATGGCGCTATTATTTCTCGTCATCACGACAGTTCTACCTGCTTTCCAGTTTGTATTCACGGCCGACCCATATCTCAGAATTCCCCAATGTGGCTATAAGTCACCACAGTCATGGGCGTTCTATAGATTGACCCTACAGATAGGTTGGATAGTGAAGGAGATATTCAGCAAATTTCATTCTAAGAAGTCCACTTCCAATCAGAACTCCGTATTCTCTTTGGCACTCTCCAATTCAAGTTGGAGAGATAATGATATATTCTGGAGGAAATGTCGAGATACGATAGACGTTAATTTCCACTCTGAAAAGGGGGGAATTAATGATATTGTCTACGGCATGCTCTGGATTAACGAGACATTTGCACAACGCATCGATGTTGTTCACTCACTATATCACTGCTTGAACGATCTTCACGTCTCTTTGGCTGCTCAAATAGTCAGCGAGATGAAGCCAGTTATAAGACAACGCCTCTGCTGTCTTTTAGGAGGTTAGCGTGTACGGGAACCGCAAGGCTCCAACAAATTCTCAGCGCGTGATGCACAGGTAAATAAGGGACAATACGCTTTCAAAGCCACATAGCAGGGTGTCAACACCTGGCCTTCGCAGGTCGGGAGGCAACGCAGGAAAGTTAAAAAAGCAGTATACGTGTATTGAATGATATTATTAAATAGGATCTGTAATGATGTAACTTTCCAAGCGAAAGGGTGGTTTCGATCGGTCAGCACCTGCAGATAGTCTACATTTGCATGTCAAGATCTGCTCGAGGCGATGAATTGACGTAGTCATTATTATGTATATTATAAATGATACTCTCTGAGAAAGAAAAAGTGGACATGGTGTGTTGCTGACCAAATGTCGTACTTCATATGTTGAAGCATGCTGGAACTGGAAATGCAATAAGTGCTTCAAATGGGCATTTTTGTTCAAAGAGATCATTGTAGTACTCAAATCATGCAGAAATCAAGGAGCTATTAGGACCAGCCCATATCTTTTTTAATTGATATATCTATGACCTCGGAATACTGCAGAGGACAGAAAGCTACCTTAAGGCTGAACAACTTTGAAATTCATCTCATGATGTAAATGAAACTAGGAAAGCACCTTCCTCTTCTTGTAAATGAATGTAATAATCCACCATTGCTTTAAATATGTTCCAACCATCCTTTGCTGTTGAATTAGGCGATCCAATGGCTTCATAGGGTTCCTCAGCTACCTTCACTTGTTGATAGGTGCCAAATTGAAGTAAATCTGGCCGGTCATACTCGAGCAGCAACTTGTCAATGTCAATATCATCCGGAATTTTAAGGAGTTGATCTTCTGCTCCAAAATTCTCTGGAGCATTATACATGTCCACACGATGTGCCCCACTCGGAAGAAGAATATTCTTCTGTTTCTGTATGTGATGAACTCGATTTTGTTGCAAAATTCCATCAAGGCAAAGTTGGACAATTCTCCCCCAAACCCAACCAGATATAGCTCTAGATATAATACATTAGACTGACCCATATTTAACAAATCAGCACTTACACATGCACTTTGTCATTTTCAACAAAACCAGCACCAAACTTTCCAATGTTATATTCATGAGCAACATTTCCTAGCTCCTTTTCCCAAATTGGATGCCAGCCTCTTTCTCAAGTGATATTGTAAATGCTCTTTACTGCTTTGAAGGCTGGAAGTTTATCCTCTGGAAGGAATGGCTGAAATTGGGGCCTAAACACACAATTTAAATTAAGTAAAATTTTAAGAAGAGAAAACAGACAACAGAGCAATTACCTGAGTGTTCTAACAAGTGGATTTAAGAGACCAAGTTCACAACCCTTATTGCTTGTTGTTGTTAAAGGCATCCCTATATGAAGAGAGAATTTGATATCAGTAAGGAAATAAAGAGAAATAAATTTGATCTTGCCTCCTTTTTCTTTCACAAGATGAAGAAATAGGGCAGGAGGAATCTCCCTGAGCCAGGCATTTGGCATAGCCCAAAGGCCCAATTCCATCTGGCTATATTTATCAATAACTCCCCAGATTGCAATTCCCATCAAATTCAAAATCTTCTCATGACCATCCACACACCATTCTTCATTTGGACCAATTGACCATAAACCACAATGATGAACTTTTCGGGTACTAGGATGATGAGCAGCAGTTGCAGCAGGGTCTTTCTCACAGCAATAATGAATAATTTGATCTCTGCAGCAAAAATTCACAGAATGTAGAGGAGAGAATGAGATATTATCTTGCCAAGGTATGTGGAAAGATTGACAACTAAGCTTCTCTTGGAAAAGCCTTGCTCCCCAATGATTCAATGAATCATCCACTGAAAGTATATCAACAGCATCTGCTTCCTGGTCCTTTGTCAATCCATTTATGTGCACAGTAAGTACACCCAACTTCTTCATGTAGTGCTAAACAGTCCACAACCTGACTGGATCAATAAAATAGAAAATATGGGAAAATACTGCAACATACTTAATTGAAACCCCATGATCTTTCCTAAGCAAATCTGGGATGTGTTTCTGGAGAACATGGTCATCTATATAGCCCTGAAGAATTTTCTCAAGGTCAGGAAGCTGTCCAACTACAAAAAGCAATATCTCAGCTACAGTTCCAGATAATAAAGAAGTATTAACTTATGAGTCATAATTCCCTGGTATTGGTTACAGAAAGTAGTGTTCTGTGATCTGATGTATTTCTTTTTACAATCCATAAGGATGGAGTTGTGATATTTGATAGCATTGATAGTTGGATGAATAAAAATGGGAGAGAAATTTGTAAAGATTAACAAACACATGGGCACTTTTTATTTGTATATACACTGCTCCATGAATTGATTTTCTCTAAGTTATTTCTGCATACTTAGTTCTACTCCTGGTCTTGGTTATTCCTGTTTCAAGCTACTGGATATTCCAGAGTTTCAGTTTTTAATTTGGAAAGGACACTAGAGCAAAAAACAAAGACTAGTTTGTTGTACAACTCTGTTTCATCCAGAAGCAGTAGAAGCAGTTTCAGATCTGTCATATCCTGTTCACAATGCTCAGCCAAGCCTCCAGACCTTGCTACAACCCTCAGGAGTCTACACATTGACCAACAGGAGACTTCGGCAATACTTCAGCATGTTATCGGAACTTTTCATTATACTCCATTCATATGCTCCATTATCTTCATTCCTATCTCTCTTAGTCTCCATTATTATTTCCTTATATTGTATTCACCTTATGGTCTCATTCCTTATGATACATTCACATGATCCT
>JASFDE010000361.1:0-15460 GCA_036937135.1 Nidula niveotomentosa | reverse complement strand
GTATTTCCTGCGTAGGTTTAATGCTGCCTCCCGCGAATATTCTTGCCCAGTGCTGTTTTCTATACTGCTGGTTGAATCAGCTTAATAAAATCCGCGCATTCATGATTTCAGCGTTTTTAATCTGGAAAACCTTGTCCTATTAGAGTAGCTTCATTCCATTAATGTGCATGCTCAGGGGACATTTACGCACCATTGACATACACACCAGGTCCCCGAGGTTTCGTACGCTTCAGTGTCAGACTGAGTTAAACTCCCAAGCACCCGGAAAGACAAATGCGCACTGAACACGACTCCAATAGTTACGTATAGTTCTAGAAATTCTGAAACAGTGAAACCCAGTATTTTCTTGTTCCTTCTTCTCTTTCTCTCTCCGTTGAGCAGCTCTATTTTCAAGTTGGAGTTTAAATTATTCTCGAATATCATCAAGCATCCCGCTTCCGCGCCGAAATCCAGACGCTCTAAGAAACGCTGACTAAGCACTAGGAAAAATAAACACGAGCTAAACGCAATGGATGACGTGGCGCGCTCCTGGAGCTCCCTGCGCGTCGAGTATGCCTTGGGAGTTGAACATTGAGTGTTGGAGCTATCGACGCAATGTGAACCAGTAGACGCAATGACGAACAATGGAACAGCGTCAGGATGATAGCAAAAAAACCATGTTCGAATTTTATCCTCGCACCACCGCAAAACCTAAGTAGCAATACGCTCATGATACACAGAAGAGAGAAAAAGAAAACGGAAATGCGAACGAAGAGTTCAATAAAAAATTTAAAAAAGCACACAAAAGAGCACGTAACGAACACAAGAGAACAAAATCGATATCATGAGCATTAGTTATACGAATAACGAAAGACAAAGTAAGAATAAAGGCGGTGAAAAAGAAATAAAACAAGTCCCGGAGTGAATAGATATAAGTATAGTCGAAAGTCGGTGGTGGAAGGGGCAAGGGCGACATCTACATCAAGAAGATAAGCGGGGGGGGGGCGTGTAAGTCGGCAGGGTCGGTAGGTATGTGTGTGTGAAGCCGGCCGGAATGGGAACGGGAGATCCAAAGGGTTGGACGGCCGCACGATGAACCCAGAGGAATGGCTGGTGCACCGCGCTCAGTGCAGTACTGTTCCCACATATGGGTGCGGGGCATTGTGTGGAAGCTCCGAAGAGCCTCGCTCGCTCGCGTACGTTGTCCACCGGAGCGCCACTGGCGTTCCAGACAAGGACAACATGAACATGAACATGAAGGGCATAAAACGTTGTATTTTTTCGTACAGGGGGTTGTTAGTGGCTTGTTATTTGTTCTTCTCTTGTCGATGTTCGTGCGTCGTCTGGGGTTTGTATTCCGTGAGAGTATGGGAGGGTTGTCCATGTCAATGCCATTCCGGATGTCACATCTTGGCGCTAACAGTCACCGCCAACAGTAGTGGAGGCGAAGAGCTCGGAGCGGCGGCAGAAGTAACATAGATGGGCTGGAAGCGACATGAAAGGATGAAAGGCGGCGAGAAGTGGGTGGCGCAAGTGCGTGAAGTATGATAGATGCGATGTGATATGATGAATGATAAGCGGTGCCGAGGCGAGGGGTAGGGGGATAATAATGATATGCACGAAAGAAGCTCAAAGCAAATGAGGTCTACGAAAGCTGTCCAGTATCTTGTCTTGTCTTGGCTACCAGGGGGGCACTAGACCATGGACGGGGAGCGCCGCTGGATTTGGATTTGCGGGGCTGAAGTGGACGGGCGCGGTGGGGGGCGGGATGTGGGCCGACGGAAGGTCTATCAGGGAGGAAAACGGGGAGAGGTGAGTGAGTGGGGGGAGGGGGGAGGAGATAAGGATAGTAACGTACATGCCGCGACATGATCATCTTTGCCATAGATGCAGGGACTTCTGTTTGATACATCGCTGGTACTGGAAGCGATAGCAATACTATCATTAGAAAGAGAGGCACATGGTGAATGGGGGGGAGGAAACATACACGGACGCTCGAACGCCGGACCTCTCCTTTGCTGCTGCTGCTGCCAAGTTTGTTGCATCTGCTGTTGCGGCTGCTTGCTGGCGAGCCCCACGCCACGACCGTGCATGTCTCTCTCTGGTACTGAAGTGGACAGGGACAAGGGGAGGGCAGGGAGACTGTCCCAGGTGATGAGACCCCACGCCCATGACGACTTGGGGCGCTGCTCCTGAATCGGCTGTTTCTTTTCTTGTGGCTCCACTGGCTGCTGAGGCACACTGACGACGTTCTTCTGCTCCGGTTGCGGGTGTGGCCGCATGAACAGCAGCGCCGCGCGCAAGGCAGCGAGCACGACGACGGAGACGAGGAGGGCAAGGAAGAGGGACGTGGGAGAGGGGAAGTGCACCTGGAAGTGGGGGAGGGAGGCGCGCAGGTCCAGCGGAGCCATTTGAATGCTGGCAGGGAGGCGGACAAGCATCGTGCGTGCACTGGTCGGAGGGACAGCGACGGGGACGAGGACGGGGACGAGGGAAGGGGGCTCGAGCGACGACGACGGGAGAAAGACAACAGGCCCCAACCAGGCCCTAATATCATCTCGGCATACCCCGAAATGAATGCCTGGATGAGGTAAGCCTTCCCGAGAAGATTCTGCCGAGCCGGGTTGATCGCCGCGTAGCAACACCCCTGCTCGTACAGTTGCCTTCCCTGCCCCGCGCGCCCGACGATCGCCCGTCCCCGTCCCCCTGCTGCGTTATCTTCGGTGCTTTACCTTTTCTTCCGCCTCTTCTCGATGACCATCTGCCTCTGCCTTTTCTCCCAGACCCTGCCCGGCGGCCCGCTCTCAATGCGGCTGTGCGCACGCCAACCTTGTTCCCTTCTCCCTCTGTTTTGTGTTGGGATCCCTGATGAGCGCTCACGATCTCACCGCAACACAGCACCGACATCTGTGATGCTATGTACACCTCTGATACGCTCACGGCCACTTTGGCCTCTCCGAGCATCCCTCGCCAGTATATCTGATCATTGCGTGATGGATCACGTCACCCCACTGCTCCCCATCTCCTTCCGCATTCCATTTCCTATCACTCTCAAAGTTGCATGCGGATTCTCCAGAGACTATCTCCGTCGCTCTCCCACTTGACGATTCTCCGCTCCGCCCCCGAAAATACGCCCAGTCTTAACTATAGCGTGATGACGTTCTGCATGCTCAGACTCTGCCTCACGGCCCGCGTGCATGCTACTTTATTCTTCTTTGGATAGAGCTCCTCTGTCTTCTTCGCGCATGGGCGACGTGTCCCCTTCGCATTCGCTGCCTGGGATTAATGCTTGCTGCTTGGTGATCAGATCTTCATGCATAACAATCCGGCCGGGTTGCATGACGATTAAATCTCGTTGTAGGACGATTAAACCTCGCTATTTGACGAATCTGCTCTTGCTGCACGAGGATTGGATCTTACTGCCTGACGATATCGTCTCGTAAATTGCTCGTGAATATTCTTAGTTGTCTGTCAATTAAAACATGCCTCGCTTGCACCCCAGCTGGCACTATCCATGGAACATTTACTTCCGTTCATTCTCGCTTCATGGGCATGTTGATTCGCACGCGATATTGTCGGCACCCTTAGTTTCGATCCGAGTGCGAGTACCCTGAGGCGCGGGTAGGTATCGTACCCTGCGGCACGCTAGCACACCCTGACGCATAAGTAGCGCACCCCGGTCCGTGTGTAATTAGCGTTCTAAATGAATCCAAATGTCCTGAATGAATCTGAATGTCCTAAATGAAGTCGATCTCCCATGCGCATGCATCATGGATACAGCGTGACCACGACGGATGGATGGACAATAGCGTTGCTACAACGACTAGTTACTGTGCTATCTCTCCCACAGCCTAGCAGCCTGAAGGCAGCAAGTGCTCAAGTCACCTGGCACATGTGCCTAATGTACACTTGATGATAAATCGTCCTACCAACAAACGTTTCCACTACTTCTGAAATTTACGCTTGGGCATAGCGGTGCACACCTGATGCGATCCCCCTCTCCCAGCGCACATTGACACTACTCTGTAATAAATAAAAACAACGAGGAAAACTCAAGAATATCAGAAGACACGCAAAAACATTCGCTGGAAGCAGGATTTGAACCTACGCGGGAAATCCCAAGTGATAATGAAAGTCAATTCATATTAGATCATTCAAATCACTCGCCTTAACGACTCGGCCATCCCAGCACATCGAAATGTGGAAGGACGGGGAACCCTGTATGTGTTTGTATCGTTTCCAGCGACAGTTGTACAAAGCCACAGCGTGGAAGTCTTTCAATTGCCTAAATCAAATGCTAATATGCAGGGTACGAAAATCACCAGTATAATGCACCGAAGTGCTTAATTGCACTATAATTCTCTGGTAACGTTACAGGAGTGTGGTCCTATCTGACGGTACAAAAAAAATACCCATTGCAAGCAAAAGAAGCTATAGGCGGGAAATCCAGAGGTCTAACGAGAAAATTCTCGCTTTCGCCTTAACGACTCGGCCATCCCGGCATGTAAGAGGTTGAGGGTAATATATTCATCTCCATTAACGCCAAAGCCTGTGGTGTGTTAACTCTGGAGATTTCCCGTTGACTGGAACTCAGCGGTCACACACACTCTCTGAATTCCTCGTGCTGCTGGCAGTTAAAAGCCATCTTTCTCCCTGTGAATGCGAATTCACTCAGAGTCTTGAGCACCGACTCCAGTACATCCACAAAATCGAAGCCCTTCATATTTGCAAACGTTACGGCTGACACCTTTTCCCCTGGAACCTGAATCTTGTCCTGGTGTCTTTCGTATCGATATTCAAGTTATGGAGCTCCTAATAATGGACATCGACAATCCAATGGACGCATAGGACAAGTCCAATGAAAAACTCAACTGTGACTTCTCGCTCTCTGGCACATACACAACTTTGACCTATAAACCTCAACCAACACTGTCGCTTCGCCGACAAGATGTTCCGTTTCTGAGAGAATTGGCTCTGATAGCAGTTTACTCGTTCCAGCACATAGTACACCGGCTATAGATCTGCGGATAACGAACCTCCAGTGAAATCACGTTCTGTCTATGGTCTCATCTCGGAGTTCCACAGCGCCCACGGCGTCTCTTACACGCGCACCT
The DNA here is from genome assembly GCA_036937135.1 of Nidula niveotomentosa. NCBI lineage: Eukaryota > Fungi > Basidiomycota > Agaricomycetes > Agaricales > Nidulariaceae > Nidula > Nidula niveotomentosa. The sequence goes on along the minus strand of JASFDE010000361.1, from coordinate 10,367 downwards.
TCATGTCCCTGCCATGCTACGAACAGCATTCATCTCCGGGCCCATCTCTTTCCCCCCCAACTACTTCGAAACTTGCTGTGTCCCGCCCACCCTCGCCGCCATCACGGCGTGAGACACCTTCGTCCTGCGCCCCGCCCCGGGCATCGATATCCTCGCGCTGTACTTCCTCCTCTCCCAAAACGTCCCCGCCTTGCATATAACTGTCTACCTCGCCGAATTCCATAGGCACACGCCGCCAGGGCGGGTACCGCTTACGTGGTTCGAAGCTTTTCCTTTGTTCAGCAGCTGGTGGGAGATTCAGATATAAAGGAGTCCTTGGGATCCCTTGACACATTATATTTTCTTTCAAAACCGAGCTTTGATGTCGGAAATAGTGAGCCCAACCTGATGCAGCAGGGGATTAACAAACCGACACATGATGACAATGGCGAACTTGCAGCCCTGCATCATGGCTGTTAAAGCGTTCAATGTAGTGTAACAGAAACTTGGCGCAGAAAGTTGAAGAAAGAAAAATGACTTGCATATTCAACGGCCAGTGAGAAAATATATTCTGTCAGTGGTACTCTTATCAGAATCTATGAAGGAAAATATACACGTTCTCCTACTTGTGCATATCGTTCAAAAATATTACATTTATTTAGCCACGTGAATTGAACGACGAATCCTCAATGTATAGACCTCTTATCACAGAACAAAGACCGCGAGTCTGGCATGGCACATGGCAAAAATTTAGGCGCAAACTGCGTACGATGACACACCGCCTTAGTCCACAAAGTAAAGGGCTCCCGTTGCTTCGTATGCTCCACTGCCCAGAAGAATAATGCCACGGGGGCGCAGGCAATGCCGTTACGGCCAGGCTGTTAGATCTCCTTCCATCCTCACCCAGCCTCCTTTTCCGACTAAGGTACCCCTCCTCTGATACTCCCCGCGCAAGCTGATTGGCCATCGACCACGTTATGAAGTTAGCTTCTTACTGCTTGAAGTCGTCGACGGCGAGTTGGAAGTTCCAAGAGCCCTGATGTCTCACAATGCACTATGTCTTATGGCTCGATGACCACATATTGCGAGCATCAAGCCTGCTACACGATACCTCTCCTAACTTTAAGTACTGTATTTTTCGCACTGAGGACTATTTACTACACTGTACGTGGTTAATAATAAAAACAGATAATGACACGAAAATATGCTTTGGGTACGGCTAAATGAAAGTGTAAGGAGGGAATAGCGAATATTGTCAGTAGATGAAAGCTATGGTTATAAGGTCCAATATCCTATGGTTTAGAGAATTTGGGCAATCGTTCTAGCTAAATTTGAGCAAAAGACTTTCAAACATATCGGCATACGCACCATTGCCATAAAAACATTTCATAAATCCATTTCCCATTCCCTTTATTACTTGTCCAAAGCAATTTAATATTGCGCCGGTAAGAAGCAAAGCAGCACCAACAGCGGCAAATGGGAGGGTGAGCAGCATGAGGAAACCCTTTCCGATTTCCTTCCATAAAAGGTTCGAAGTCCTCGAAGAGCTTTCCATCGACTGCTTCAAATGCTGTGGTGATTGGAAGTCGGGTTGGATTATGACCAGACTCTCGGGATCCCGGACTACTGTAACCGCGTTATGGGGACGCTGGACATATGCAGGAGGCCTCTGAAGCTGAAGACTAGCACCTGCAGAGGATTCGGTCCACGCTGTCTCATAGTCTGGTGCAGGCTCGGTGCGATACAACTCTGAGTCGTTTGAGAGAAACTGCTTGATCATGGTTGGGATCCTATCTTTATCCACGAGTTAAGGCAACTGGAGGAGTTGGGATGTCAAAACGCACGTCCAGAATTCGACGTATTTATGGTTAGTATTGAACCGTTACAGGAAAGAGGGCGTCAAAAGTACTGCGGGAGAGGACTGCGGTCAGTGCCATGTCCAAACGCATTCGGCATTTTATACTTCATTCGTGCTTGTCGGCGGCCCATTCAGCCCTGGTAGTAATCAGTATTTAACCATCAATAAATATTAATGCCAACTTACTGTATTTAGATTGGCGGGAATACACCTTCAGCTTGGATTCCTTTCTCTCCCTGTCAGGTGTAGTGAACGATCCTCGTAACTTTAACGATGCACCAAGTATTTATGGCGGTGATCAAACATTACGAGAATCGGGGTTACACCCCATTTATCACATTGGACCAGTGGCTACTACACTGTGCGGCGTGGTTAATTAATAAGAACGGACGAGGACGCGAGAAGATGCTAGGAGCACGGACTCCTGAAGGCGTGATGCATAAGAAAGAAAATATGCGAGAATAGATAGGCCTCGGATGACTACTAGGATTACATCATCCTAGGAAAATCGATCTGGAATGGTCCATCTCAGCAAAGGCCCTTCGAATAAATCAACGTACGCACCATTTCCATAGAAGCATTTCATAGATAACTTCCCCATTCCTTTTATCACTTTTCCAGAGCCATTTAATATTGCACCGGTAAGGAGAAGGCCAGCTCCAAGAGCGGCAAATGGCAGGGTTAACAGCATCAGGAACCCTTTCCCGATTTCCTTCCATATGTGCTTCATAGAGCTCGAAGAGCTTTGAGACGACCCTGAATCCATCGTCGTCTTAGAAGAATGTCGTCGGACATCAGGCTCAATCATGACCAGGCTCTCCGGATCCCTGACAACTGCCGTGGGGGGGCGTTGTACATGGGCAGGCGGGCTCTGGAGCTGAAGATTAGCTAGAGACTCGCTCCAAGCCGTTTGATAATCTGGCGCAGACTCGGTGGGATACGACACGGAGTTGCTTGGGACGGATTGCTTGATCATGGTTGGGCTCCTGACTTCGTGCATAAGTTAACACAGTCAGAGCAGTTGCGATGTCAGAGTAAACGCACGCGTCTAAATATCAGCAACAACCCGAGAGGTTGTATTTAAGGCTACTGCGAATGAATATTGAGAGAAAGAAGGCGTCCTAAGTGCTGCGGAAGGGGACTGCGATCAGTGCCATGCACACATACACCTGGATTCTTTAAGCCTCATTTGTTCGTGGCACTTTCTGAATCGGAGTCCTGGTATTGCATCAACGAAGAGCTCTGCGCCAGTATTGTGCATTATATTTAGATTGACGGGCATTGCTTATCTTCTGGCCGTCTCAGGCTGGTCTCGTGTCCTCTTATGGACTTATTCACCAATAAAAGTACGTTCGACATCAAAGCGCAGTTCAAGACATGGGTGGGACGGGAAAAGTGGAATACTTATCTATCGATGCTAGTGGCCAGTTCAATGCGAGTTAGTGGTTCTTTATGCAGTACCAAAGGGTACCGACTACTGGCTTTCGTATTTTAGTCCTGGGCATAACATGCGGGACCATAGCTCGACATTCTGAATACTAGCTGGCTTCAATCTGAACATGTTGAACAATGACCGTCGGTTGGAGATTGGAATCAATGGCAACATTGGATTCCGCCTGTTGACCCGTGGGATCCGATAGCAGACTAAAGGACTTCGATCAAAGCTCGAATAGCATGTTTCAAATGACTCAAGTCATCTCTGCAAGATCCTTTGAGATGATGACCAAAGAGGACTTTGACAGTCGGCAAAAACTTAGATTGGAAGAGTGGAAAATGTTTAGTTGGCTTAGTTGACGATGACTGCAGTGCCCAAGCAACTTTGTCTTCGCCAGCACTGGTATGAAAATAACGTGCCGAATGCGGGAGGATGAACAGAAGATGTAGAATAGAGTATGTTTCACTTGGCCTTAGTGAACTCGTAGTCGCGAACGGATGAGGGCAATCCTGTGCTAGCCAATATCAGAATAGGCGGCACGGCAGAAGCCGAAATATTATCTAATCTAATCTACGAAGTAACACGGTCACATTACGGCAACTAAAATTTACTATCATTTACAAGTTAGGTCCCATCGATCAAAGGCGACCAATACGGCTGAACATGACCAGTCCCAGTCCCAGTCCCGTCGTAAAACAGCGCGTCGCCGTCGCCGGTGTCACTAAAGGCGTTGGATATTCGATTGCCAGCGCCCTCCTGGATAACCCCAGCCAGTCGGTCACACTTCTAACGCGTCCAAAGGCCGGCCCAGAACCTATTATCGAGGAATTCCTGGCCAAAGGGGCTGTAGTGCATCACGTCGATTATGACTCTGTTCCTGATCTCACTGCTGCCCTCACGGGAGTGTACACCGTCATCTCCACTGTGTGGTTATCAGACAATGTCGTGCCCATGATGAACGTTGTCAAAGCTGCCGTAGCCGCTGGCGTGAAGCGCTTTGTACCTTCAGAATTTTCACTCTCTGCTGCTGCGAACGTGGATCTTGAGCCTTACCATACGAAATTGACAGTTTTGAAGGAGGTCCAGAGTAGTGGATTTGAGCAATACACTGTCTTTCGAAATGGGTTGTTCATGGACTACTTGGCAGCCGGAGCGCCAGTGCCATATAAAGGACCAATTGACATTAACCCATACATTATGGATGTGGCGAAAAGAGAAGCAGAAATTCCTGGAACTGGAGATGAGCCCATAACCTTGACGACTTTGGAAGACGTTGGGAAGTTCGTGGCTGCCGCAATCCACCTGGATAGCTGGCCGAAAGAGATGGGTATGGGCTACACAACGACCTGGAACAGGGTTATAGCTGAAGCAGAGGAAGTTCTGGGAGAGAAATTCAGTGTCAGATATCTGAGCAAGGAAGAGTTGAAGAAAAGGGTTCAAGTCGAAAGCGAGAAGGGAAATTGGCATGGAAAATTGCAGGCAGGGGGGCTCTTGGTCTTCTCAGAAGGGAAAGCAGAGGTGGGCTCGTATTTGAACGGGGTTACTGGTGTAAAAGCGACATCCACCAAAAGTTTTTTGGAAGCGTACTGGGGAAAGAAGTGAAGGTAGCTCTGTAAGGCTTGTGTGACTCTCGTAAAGACTCCAGTCAACGTGATCAATCCCCAGGCAGGATGCTGCTGTAGTATCGATAATGTAGATAACTTTCGACGCTGTCCTCCCGATGCACATATTATATTCGAATGTATTCCGTCTACGTGTCTCGAATTCGCAATACCATTGGATACACTGTGCGAATGGATGAGTGGTATGTTAGGTATCACGAAGTAGGCTCGGTTAAAGTATTCCCCCAACTTCAGAATGACACCACGCTGTCAAAGACAAGCATGAAGCTTGCGTACAACCGCTCGAAGCAGGCCCTGCTTCACCGTGGCCTTATATCACGTAGAAAGATGCCAGGTCCCACCAAAAAGCGAAGACTGCACTAATCATTCGGGTCATGCACAACCACATCCATCACAGAACTACACCCCCGTTCCATCAGAACCTGCGCAGAAAAGAAAGAAAACAGCGAACTCACCGGAGGTTCATCGTGAACTTCGTCTCCACATCCGTCAGCGTGAGTGCCTCGATGGAGTGTACCCCTGGGGAGAGAGCGAGGAAGTTCATGCGCACCGACTGGCACGATGATGGCCGTAGAGGACTACGGGAAATCATGAGAAACTAGCCACTCCATCCCAGACACGGGAAAGCACGCACCCAATCCGAACCCTACTATCAATCGGCACCACGCCAGGGTACACATACTCCCCGCCCTTCTTCGCCCCCATATACCCATACACACCCCCTTCTGCACTCACCCCCCTCCGCCGCCGCTTCCCCCGCGCACAGCTCACCTCGAACCGCCTTACCCACCCGCTCTGGTTATACACGAACACATCCAGCGTAAACACATCGAGGGGGTATATCTTCCCTGAACCGCCTACGTCCAGCAGACCCACGCTCACGAGCACCGTGTCTCCCCGGCCTGACCCTACCGCACGCGGCGCCACCCCCATCCCCAAGCCCTGTTGTTGTTCACCAAAGCCACTTGGCACATACGGCCCCGGGGTGGGCGGCACTGCGCCGCTCCCCAACCCGACGCCCACACCTCTTTCGCGGCGAATCTCGACACTGGGCCCCACCGCACCCTGCGGCTGCGCGACGGGCCCCATCGATGCAGGTGTCTGCGGGCGCGGCGGGAATGCGGGGTACGCCGGGGTCTGCGGCATCGCAGCGGTCTGTGGCTCATACATCGCTGAGAAACTCTGCTGCTGGTACTGCATGCTGCCATATAACGGGGGCGATTCGGCTCTCGGGGGCGGCGGGGGCGGGGGCGCGGCGTATGTCGTGGGGGAGCGGAGGTACTCGCGCGACGCGGAGGGCGGGAGGTATGTCGATATCGGGCGGCTCCCTGGGCCGGGGCCGGAGATGGGGGAGGACACGGGCGAGCCCTCGCGGTGCACGCCCACCCCAGGAGCGGGGTGGAGGAAGGACGGCGATGCCCGACTTGGCGTGTTGCTCTTCAGTGCGCGCCCCGCCATCACAGGTAGCCCCGCAAACGTGTGCCGCTTGTTCGATGTCTGTGGGGTGCTGGAGCCAGCGCTGGGGAAGTACCCCCCCGGTGAGGCTGTACCGTTCGTCTGGGCCGACTTGAAGGCAAAGACGGGGAAGGGGGACGCAGGCTCAGGGAGGATGCTTGGGCCGTCTTCGTCGTCGCGTGCACCGGGGGGCTGGAGAGCGGAGGAGGAGAGGTCGAGCACGCAGTTCCATTTCGAGGAGAAGGTGGGCGTGGGGTGGGTATTCGTGGTGCTGCCGTCTAATGGGGAAGGGGGCAGGGAGGGTCGCCCGAAGATGTTGATCGCCACTGCGCGCTGCATCTGCTGCTCGGCGGCGCCTGTCTCGCTCCCCCCTGGGCGAGAACCAACCCCACCAAGGGAGAAGGCAAACGCATCCATCTCCTCTGGGGAGCGGAGGAAGGTCACCGCATACAGCAAGTTAACTTGCGCCAGGGGACCGATCTTCAAGGGAAATTCCCCCCCACTGCTAGACCCAGACTTCCGGCGCTTCTTTCCGCCTCCCCGCCTTCCATTCGCGTCCCCCCAGCCAATAAGCTGCGCCGAAGCTCCCTCTCCCCCAACGCCCACGACGACCTTCTCCACCTCGAACACGCCTGCACCCGCCTCGCCCGAGTTCTCCACCTCCACGCACAGCACGACCGTCCTTTCCTCCGCCCCAGCCTCCCTCCTCTCCCTTTCCTTCCCCTCGTCCCTGCCCTTGCCCTCTTCATGCCCCTCCCCCTCTTCCCCCAGATCCGCCTCATCAGCTTCGTCCAACAAAACACTCGGCACCCACACGCTCCTCATCCTCACCCTCAGCCCCGACACCGTGCCCATTGTCTTGCGGAAGCTCTTCCTCAGCGTCGGGTGCGCCTTGCGCACTGCGGTCATGGGGGACGGGGATGGTTGTGTGGGTGTGGGCAGCGCAACAGGGGAGAGGGAGAAGAGCTTGAGGCGGGAGACAGTGCCGAGGCGCGTGGTGGGAAGCTGTAGAGGTGCGGAGGATGGGTAGGTGGTGGAGCCTGTGAGGGGTATGTAAGATTGAGATAGGAGAGAAGAAGGGAAGAGCGTACCACCGTAAAGCCCATCGAGGAGATTGACCTCCTCGAGCCCGTCTAAGAGCATATCTTCGCTCTCTTCGTCTTTACTCGCCTCTCCCTCGGACTTCATCGGATCCTTCGGCGTCGTAGGTTCGGGATCGATGATCCTGTGCTCACCGATAGACGTGATGTACTGCGCGAGCGCGTTCTTCGACGTGGCCGTGACAACTGGCTTTTCGCGCAGGGTCGCGGAGACGGTGAGGCAGAGGAGGGGGTCCATGAAGTTTAGGCGTAGATAAGCTGTTGCACACAGTAACTAAAGTAAGATGCCGAGCGGAAGAAGGGAAACGAAGTAAGACGCACAGACGGTCAAGGCAAGTCTATACACAGCAACCCATTTCTCCTCCTCCTCCGACCACAGCAGGGCGAAAGCCTCGGGGGAGTCCTCCGCAGTGTTCAGGCCCCAAATGCTTGCCAACAGCAGCGTCCCCTCCGACTGGAGGTACTTCCGATCATGCTCTCCCGCTACCGGAGTCGGGTTCGGTGTCGCAGGGGGGAATATCGACGGGTGGTGCGCGGTGAGCCTGCCACTCGGCTTCGCAGAGAGGCCAGGGGTGGCAGTCGAGCGCGGGGGCGCGGAGAGAAGGGACGTGTGCCGCGACTCGGAGGCGTGCTGCTGGTGCGGGAGGGGCGAGATGTATGTGGCCTCGAGGGAGATCTGCAGGTGGGTGAGGAAGGAGAGAAGGGACTCGGGCGGGTGCGCGGGGTCGGCGGGGGATTGGGGGTCTGGGTGCTCGATGTGAAGGGTGAGGATGGACTGCAACTGTTCGTCTGTGCGGGGTGAGTTGGTGATTCGGTGGGGATAAGGAGCAGAGGCAGTTACCGAAGAACGCCTGTTTCCTATCAATGGCGGTGGAGCTCAGCCGCGAAAGCCAGTCATCGGCGGGTGTGGTGGGCGGGAACTCGAGAGACGTGTCCGGGACGACGAGCGCGAGGGTGGACGAGGAGAAGAGGTGCTCAAAGGACATGGGTATCGTTTTATTGGATTATTCTATAATTCCGGTAGTGTAGCGTATTCCTTTGTAATTGAAAGCGGAGAGGACCACCAGAGGTGTCCAGCCAGAGCGTTGGCGTTCAATTGCACGCTCCGGTGCCCGCACAAGTCTGAAGCGTGGCTGGACGCTCGGGTGCTAATACCTACAAACACTCACATACCAGGCTCGATGCACAAATTCTGGTAGGGTCAGCAGGAATATAATTATCGCTGTGACCTGTGGTTTATATGCTTAAGGCCAACCGGCTCCTTGAATCCAGTTCCAAAAGCGCTATGTACATGCAGCGCTGCCTTTCTAGTTATATATGTCATGCGGCAGTGAAGTCGCTTTTGCGTGAAATTAACCTGTATTCACTTTCATTGTCGAACACGATTGCTTCAAGGTTTTATTAAGTTGACTCAGGCGACTGTGACTCATAAATCATATATACATAGGGAAAAAAACTGAAACAAAAGAGAAGTCCGATGAGATACGAAACAAGAATATGTATTAAGGGTTTAGTAGAATGTTGTAGCCTAGTACTTCATCGAACTAGGAAGATACCAATTGTCTGGATCGGCATAATATCTTCTGATTGGCGCCTGGCAGTGAATGCACATATGATTTTTGCGCACTTCCACTATAGGGTTAAGCAAATGTCTGTGAAATATTTCAATAAGTCAATCATAAGAGTCGTATTTGACGGTAAACATGTAAACAGGAAGACGGACCTATCATCGTCGAGCGCAGGCGCATCTCTGGTGGGGCAATTCCGGTCCTGGCAAGGCCTCTGTACAACGATTTTATTCAGCGAAGTGGGACAAACGAAGCGAAATTAAAACGCCGTACATAAGCATTAAGGGTCATTGGGATGACGTGATTGCATCTGAAAATGATCTTCTCTAAACGCCAGTCGCACATTGATACAATGATAGATTGTGTAAAAAGTTAGTAATCTGTTGAGAGTTCGAGGAGTGAATGAAGCACAGGGGAATAAGTTTAGGTGAGGAATGAAAGACTGCTTCTGGTCCTCCTTTTAAGCGTTTTTAGAGCCAGGCAATCTGGTTATCACTACAACAATATACTGGAATATAAAACAGCATACGCCCAAGATTGTGCCACTGCATCAGCATCCTTGACTCCTATTCCACAGGAGAACAACGAGATAATCGGAAATGATAATCGGAAGCTAGTTTCCTAATTCGAGGCTGTACGGATACAGTAGGGTAAAGACAGTGCTTCTAAAGCGTTGTTCACGTATTCCATGCAGTTTGAAATTGCACGATGTTAGGAAAAAGCTATGCGCCTTGTTAGTTCCCCTGTGATAGCTAAATAAGATAGCGCCCACACTCACAAACCCTCTTGCTCGCCATGGAAGTCGGATGCCGTTTTGTGTGCGTGATGGAATTTTGGCACGGAACATTAGCGGTTTACTTGGTCTTTATGTAGTTCTGAATTGTGCACCAAGTCAAATGGTAAAGTGAGAAATTGTTATGGAATCTAAAAGAGAGTCGCTCACCTCGATTAGCAGGTCTTAAATTAGACTGAAAGTTCCTTTAAAAATGCGCTAAGGTGGGGAGCTAGAAACCCAAGAGAAAGTGATGAAAGATGCAATAATTACGTTGTGACAGAAGTGCGGTTGCTCAAAAATTATCACCACCATGGTAACTTCAAGTGACTACTTCCATTGAATACAAATAAACAAGAACTTATTATTATAAATCCGAGAAATTCTGGGTGTCTCTCTTGATGAGAAATTTTGTGGGCGATGAATAATACGTACACCGGGTGGCGATGACAGTGTGGGTGCACAATTAGAATAGCAATGTGAATTATACCAATCCCCCAAGTTCGGTAATTCTCCATGACGGCTCGAATATATGCCCAGACCGGCGCCGTCGGGTAGTTAAATGGGAAATTTTCTAT
>JASFDE010000360.1:0-15474 GCA_036937135.1 Nidula niveotomentosa | reverse complement strand
CTTGTCTGCTGGGACAGCCAGCTCTATTTCGAATGCGCGTATTAGCGTGAAGAGCAGTGCTTTCATTCTGGCCGAAAATTAGATATGCAACGAATGCGAAGAAAAAATTATGATACACACTCAACAAGAGAGAAGCGGTAACCGATACACGCGCGAGGACCGCCGAGGAAGGTGAGCATATTTCCCCAGACACCTGGAATGGATGCCGCAGCTTCGGGTACGGACTCCCAACGCTCTGGTCTGAACCATGCCATCAATTCGAATGTCATTAGATAACATGAATGAATACATACTTAAATTCCTTAGAATCTTCTCCCCAAATACTCTTCGCGCGGTTCAGAACGAGTATCGGGATGAATATCATCTGTCCCTTTTTAACGCTAAAAGCAGATAGTTCAGAATATGGTTTGGTTGTGAGATTTCCGCATTTACATACCTAATACTATGCTGCAACTTCCCTTTTCTGTCAGTAAAAGGGGTGCCCAGAGGCAGGACATCATCCTTCATAGCAATTCTGATAGTCGACGGAACTGGGGTATGGACACGTAAAGTTTCCCGGACTACAGCGTCGAGATACGGAAGGGCATTCAGTTCATCCATTGTTGGATTATCCGTGGACACGGTGAGAAGTTCTTCTCGAAGCTTGGTCTGAACATTTATATCCTGCGTCAAGGCAAATAGTGCCCACGTTGTTGCCGTGCTGTTTGAAATTTACGATCTGTATATCATTGCGATAATGTTAGCAAGAACGCACCTAGTAGTCTCATGGCCGGCGGCAAGAAACGTGGGTATCTCTGTCGATGGATTCAAAGTCAATGTGCCTACATAAACTCGATAGGTAGGAAATAGGACTGACGAGCTAAAACATCATCATCTGTCATTCGTTGACTTTCTGGCAGATCAGTAGCCATGTTCGCCCTAAGTAACAACGACAGTAAATCCCGATTCCGCATGCTACTTTTATCCACTTTCTCGTTGCTGTTGACGATCGCAGTCTTGCTGTCTTTCAAGAGTTGGTTGCCGATGCGCCTCATAGTCGTTCTTGCCATTTTACCCCCTGCCTCTCCTTCTTCTTTCTAAGCTCGATGGTATAAGCGCAAGCAATAAATTGGAATGGCGTTGCTGAAACTCACGAAAAATTTCAAGAAAGGCCGCAAAGATGGGAACAAGGACTTCAAGGCGGGAAGAAGGCTCAATCTGGCGTCGGATTGGAAGAGAATAGAGAACGCTTTATTGAGCTCATTCTCCTCACTTGCAAGGGCGTTGAATTTGTAATTAAAACCTATTTCGAAAATATGAGTGCTGGCGTATGCAAAGAACAAAGATACATGAAACATACCTGCTAGGCCTATTACATCTAATGTCATTTTGCTCAGCCACGCAAGGACATCGATACGCCCTGTTCCATCTTGTTTGGCCACTTCTTCCGCCCATTTATCTCGAAGCTAAGAAAGGACGATGGTGAGTATTCTCAACCGACTTCCGATGACTGAAATAGAATTACTTCTAAGGACTTGTCTATAAAGATTTCTGTGAGTTCTCGAATTTGAGGAGCGCCGAAAGCAGGATTCTATGAAAATATAATTCGGCATCTTCACTGAAGTTTCGAGAAACATGTACCATGACTTTGCGCTATTAGAACCTACCGTGAGATATATTTCCGAGATGTCAGATAGTATTGGCTAACCTGCTGTTTATGCTTATCCTCCTCGGTAATGAGCAAACCACCAGGCCCTAGAATTCTACCTAAATTGAACCGTGCTATCTCTGGTTTTTGATAGTCAAAGCTATTCATAAGAATATGGTTCACAGCTTTGGTATCCGTCGTATACAAGCGGTTCGACTACTCAGGAATAAGAGCATTATTTTCGTGCGACTGGAAGATAACTGTGAGCAGTAGACTCACACTGAGAAAAGTTTTATATCTAATTGTAGGTCCATATTCTGCCACCCATTTCTCATGGAGTACGGAGTTCTCCTGTGTTCAACATTTAGTTCAGGCTAGTAATGTAAAATGAACGCGGAGAGCTTACTGCATTCCAAATTTCCTTTATATTCCCATAGATGAAGCTTTTATTTGGCGGGCCTGGAAGATCTCGAAGATGCGAACCGTACGTCTGGTAATAATAAAATTTGAGGAGTCGGAAGAGACCATAACCCGCAAACACAGCAGCAAGCGTATAGAAGGATCTGAAGAGTTCCATGGCAGGATCAAGACAAGGTAAAATTCGCAGCCAAGTCCGCAGTTATCACACGCTCTTCCAGAATTCAGCTGAGTCGTCCCTGTCGGAAAGTATCTCAGGCCAAGGTAAGAGGTTCGTAAGCGAAAGGCTGAAAGTTGAATCGTGGATTGCTGTCAGGTTTACGATTCGTCCGGTAGGTGTCTGTAGACAGGTGAGAATGCGGTGAGACTGCGCAATGCCAAAGATCTGCATCATCTGGTCTGGACATAACAAACGAGAACTGTGAGCACATTGAGTGACAGTCGCGATCGGGAAGACATGTGCGTCACGTTGCGTGGACTCCCACCATCATAAATATATATATCGGCATCTCGATCATAACTTCTGGTCAACTAGGCTTTGATTTTACTGCAAGCTTATGGAAGTTTTGGTCGCTTATCCTCATTCAGTGCTGAAGTCTAAAGGCCATAAGTAAGCTTATTTGAAAACTCTCAAACCCAACACAAACTTCATACCCTTATAAATTTTTGCCATTAAAATAATATCCTTGTAGTAGTGGTGTGATGTCCTGTCCGCCCCGTTGACCAAACCATTGTAGTCATCAGGTAGTCATCATTATGATGGCAACGGATATCTTCCGAATCAACAGCACATGCCAGTGTTGTCTGGATTTTGAAGCTACAATGTTTCAGCTGATGAACAGTGCAACACACACCATTAACATATCAGTGCTGTGAACTTAGGAAACAGATGATTAACTCCGCAACGAAATTCTCGATTATATCCCTATCACTATAACAAATAATAACTATCGTACTAATCTACGCGGGACGACCAGTGTTAGGCTGCATTACAAGCACGTCAGACGGTTAAGCGGATGAACAACAAGATAAGACTCACGTCGAGAATTGTAACGCCGACTCGGAAGGGGAAGAAGCGAGCGAAAAGTCGCTTAGTCAACTGGAAAATTGGAATAGTTAGAATATGAAAGATTTACAAAATTTTAGGATGCTTACGAGCCTCGAGCTCATAGGAGCGAGCAGCCATAGGCTCCTGAGGGGCAGCAGCGGGTGCCTCAGCGGGGGCAGCCTCAGCAGCAGGGGCTTCAGCAGCGGGAGCCTCAGCAGCAGGTGCTGCCTTATGGCTGTGCTTGCCGTGCTTGTGTCCGTGCTTGCCATGCTTTCCATGCTTGCCGTGTTTTCCGTGCTTTCCATGTTTGCCGTGCTTGCCATGGGATCCTCCATGGTGACCAATACGGCGACCGAAACCACGGAGCTCAAGCTCATCGTCGTACTCACGGGCCTCCATCTCAATATCTTCCCAGTCACGCGCCTCTAGGTCGAATTCGTCATACTCGCGAGCAGCAACGGGGGCGGCCTCAGCAGCGGGTGCCTCAGCGGGGGCAGCCTCAGCAGCAGGGGCCTCAGTAGCGGGAGCCTCAGCAGCAGGTGCTGCCTTATGGCTGTGCTTGCCGTGCTTGTGTCCGTGCTTGCCATGTTTGCCGTGCTTTCCATGTTTGCCGTGCTTTCCATGCTTGCCGTGCTTACCGCGGGATCCACCACGGTGACCAGCTCGCATACCCTTGAAGCCACGAGCCTCGAGCTCATCGTCAAATTCGCGGGCCTCAAGCTCGAAGTCCTCGAAATCACGGGCCTCGAACTCGAACTCGTCAAAGTCGCGGGCAGCAACTGCCGGCGCGGCCTCGGCGGCAGGCGCTTCAGCAGGGGCAGCCTCAGCGGCAGGTGCCTCCGGAGCAGGGGAAGCAGGTGGGGAGGAAGCAGCGTGCTTGTGGCCGTGCTTGTGGCCGTGCTTCCCGTGTTTTCCATGCTTTCCGTGTTTTCCATGCTTGCCGTGCTTACCGCGGAATCCACCACGGTGACCAGCTCGCATACCCTTGAAGCCACGAGCCTCGAACTCGAACTCGTCAAAGTCGCGGGCAGCAACTGCCGGCGCGGCCTCGGCGGCAGGCGCTTCAGCAGGGGCAGCCTCAGCGGCAGGTGCCTCCGGGGCAGGGGAAGCAGGTGGGGAGGAAGCAGCATGCTTATGGCCGTGCTTGTGGCCGTGCTTCCCATGTTTCCCATGCTTTCCGTGTTTTCCATGCTTCCCATGTTTTCCATGCTTGCCATGGAAGCCACCACGAGCACCACGGAAGCCACCCCGGGGAGTACGGGCCTCAAGATCCATATCCAAGGGGACAGTGCGAACCTCAAGGTCGAGCATCTCATCACGCTCGACGAGATCATAAGAATACTCCTAAATTCATGGCAATCAAAACAACATATAGAATGTGCTGCAAATAAAGAACTTACAGTGGGGAGAGCGAGAGCGGAGCTGCCGACGGCAAGGACGGTAAGGAGAGCGATGGTAGAAGAAGAACGCATTTTGAATGAGTGATTGGGATTTGTTAAGTGAGTTTTTTAAAAAAGGGAATAAGTTCTGCATTTCGAACGTCATTAGATCGCAGGATTAGAAACTTCGTAGAGCACATACGTTTTAGATTTCGTGAAGAAAGTCGTAGAAAAGGGACCGGCCCTGTATCTGTTGGAGTTGGCTGTGAGGAGGATGCGCCTGGCACTCTGCTGGAATCCATTGAGGGTCTTGCAGCTTATATAGCGAATGGGGTCGTCCTTGACACAGCATCAGATTCCACTCAATCTTCTGCCGAGTTCCCGCATCAAATGCAATCAACCCAGAACGGACAGATTTCGTATGGCGCTGCGGAGATGGAAGGTCGCCTGTGGTCATCCTGTAGATCTGCATCAAGGGGTATGTAGTGCATTTCGCCCCCTGAGTGTTGTGAAACTTGGAAACGTCTACATATGCACCTACGTGTTGCGGTTTGGATGTTCTCGCGAGCACGCATATTAGTTCAAATTCGGTACCATAATCTTTTAGTCATAGCTGGCGAGCACATAGGTGGATAGATTGAGTTTAGATAGCAAAGAAATTCGGCACGGCACCCTAGTGCATCGTGTTGTTTCAGACTAAAAGAAGTCTGACGGCCATTCCTGCATTGAGGTAAAACAGCATTTCACGCATCCTTACGTAATAGAGTATTCACAATGTAATTATAGATGGGACCTCAAAATAAAAAGGTACCGATGTGCCGATCATCTACTACGTATGTCATTGATTATATCGTCGTTATTGTGAAAGATGGTGAAAGGTAGGTTGCTGCCCAAGAGTAGATCTAGCGACCAGCTCTAGGAAATATGCCATGGCTCACTTCCTTGCACTTGAAAGATTTTGTCAAACAGAAATTATATCAGAAACGTACAATTTCTCTGTCGGTATATTTGCTCCCCAAGATCCTCAAACCCCGGAAGATGCATACGAAAGGCAGTGCTTGTCCCTTGAATGCCGCATACGGCCCGCACAGGAGGTTCGCATCATCGGAGGCGAGCACGCCGAGTAAGCGCGCTCTTGTCAGTCATTGGGGCCGAGCATGGCGGCTAGGCTACTTGCGTGCCGCTGTTGCTTATCGAACACATGTCATTGATCTGATGGCATATACGTTCAATCTTAGCCCTAGAAGTTAATCAAGAGCGGTTGGTAGACGTAGTGATACTCCAGATACACCACGGTTGCACTGCGGCTAGACGCGCAATACTCGAGTGTGAATGGCAATCGAATGCTTACCTGTTGCTATAGCGGCCTCAACGCCGACCTCTCCAGAAGGCAACCAACCAATCTGGGAGCGGCGCGGTAAATTGCGCGTTGCTTCAAGACTTCGAAATTCGAAATCGTTCAATCCGACAGGGCAGTACGTGACAAATGAAATCATATCAAGATGAGGTCTGTATTACTATCATGATATCACGAAGATGTAGCCGTAAACGTAGTTTGAGTGTAATTGTGATCTAAGGATAACAAACGTAAGTACTCACCGCCGCGAATAATGAACACACGATGCATGCGCGTCGCGCACATACAGTGCATGTAACTTATTTCTGTAACGTTGCCGGCAGGAGCGCCATAATAAGCGCTCTCAAGAGTCTCAACGGATCTAGGATCTAGCCGAAATTCGGTCGCATCCTGTTAGCCATCCCAAGAAGCTCGGCTGCATTCTGTTGCATCGCAATGGGGGGATCGGGAATTCGGATTCACGAGACTCCTTACATAAGAGCGGTATGTAGGCATGCCGGTCGTTGTGAATGTCGGCATGCCTTCCAAAATGATATCCATTGGAGCAGCGGCGAAACCATGCGCCGAGACTGCGTTCCAACAGATGCAGATCAGTTCGATTTTAAGTATGTATGTACATGAGATAAAATAAGTAATACTGATGATATAGGTCTTTACGCTCCTAAAAATACTAGATTTGATGAGAAAGATGCATACTGCTTTTAGTCACCCTTTTCTGACAATCTCCGGAAGAGCACTCGAGCAAGACTGAAGTCGACAGAAGTAAATCCACTTAATACGGTCGGTGTAGCGTTCGACGGTGGTGACTGTTATTCTTCTAGGCTGTTCAGAAAGATACAAGGAAAGCATCATAATCCTGTCTAGCGAACACGCAAAGGCTATGGTTAGAACCATATTATAACAGGAGTATCTGTTAAAAAAGTCACTCACTTCGCCTCTGATCATCTATGTAGTCATTCCAAACTCTTGTAGACTCATGTATCGGCGCCTACAATCAATCTTCCAAATAGGCTCAGTGATAAGGACCGTGTGCGCTGTCACTGATAATTAACCTGGCTGAAACATCATAATGTCTCAGGCTGCGAAGGCAACTCGTTAGGACAGCGGCTTGAGTTGGGTGGTACTGCATACAAAATAGCAAAGATCTGAAGTATGGTCTGAGGAGTTTAGAAAGTCGAACATTGAAGGGAGAGGTCAAATCTTCATGGGTATACATCGGTATGCTCATCCGATGTAATCTCTGGCTTATATACATATTGTGCTTCAAGAGGTTTCTAACATCATGAACGGTCCCAGGGCTGATGATGGTGGGAGTTCCTAAGAGGAGTCACGTAGATGGTCACAAACAGCGCGCGAATAATGCTTTTCGTTCTTCCATAGCGCGAAGCATCAAAAAGATTCGCCGCTCCGAGGAACATTTACAGAGTGCCAGTTCCGCACATGGTTCCCCAGTCAGGGAAAACTCTCGTCGGATTGGGGTACACCATCATCGTATCCCGAGATGAATCCAAAGCCTCATTCTCCGGGATGGCCGAATCGACTCGCTTCCAAGCCTTCCACTCCCCCACAGAAGATACGAACCCTTCGTCTATACACGATTCGCCTTCCCAGCAAGAAATTCGTGTTTCACAGACTCCAAACATGCCAGAATTGGACCCGAACGCGAGCTCTGATATCCTGGACGAATAGCTTCCGTCGTATCTCCGCAAAGGGCCAAAATTGTTGCCTGATAATCCAGCTATAGTTCAATCGGCTCATAAGAGTGCAAAATATGCCGAATCATCTACCCCGGAATCAGGCTAGCAACACCTTTGGTCCCTCTACCAAAGATGATAATGCTTTGGACATTTCCACGCCTTTTTTTGTTAGATCACATTCCGTACCAAGTATACTTTCATTGTCTCTTTCGCCTCCCTTTGCTATACTTCTCGCGCGTTGCTCTTTTATTTCAAGAAGTAGATCTCAGTATGGCGGAACTCAATGAAATGCCATTGGCATCTAAAGGAAATTTCAAGATTGTTGATGTCTACACGGACTGTAAGATGGAATTGCATCCCGCTGCTCATTTAAGCCTGAAAATAACATGGGAAGCATCCATCGATTCGGTGATCAGAGAATGGAAACACTCAACATTGTATAAGTACTTCTTCTGTAGTGCATGTTTTTGGTCTTATTCTTCTCAGCGTTATTTCATATGAATTCTCGTTCTTATTGTACAGCACCATTCTAGGCCCCGGGAAGCTCCCTATATTTGGTGTCCGCGAAAATCCAAAAATCCGCCCTCAAATCCGCATATTCGGACAGTGTCTATCGCGTGATATCCAAAAAAGGAAATTTTCGCGTTTCTACCACTTTCGCGCTCGTTTAACATTCGACGGGCCTTTCTGCCGGCTGGAATGTGGATTATTAGAGGAGCGGCTTTGGAAATAACCGACTTCGTGAACTGAAATGCATGACCATTAACCTATATTTTCATAGTTTCAAGATGATTTAATTGACTTATAAGATCGGACACTGGCGCAACATACCGCTTGTACTATATATTCATGTGGTCTCTTTACGTGGCGCCCTTCGACCACTCCCTTCCTGACAATAGGTCCAAACCATGCCGACAACATTGCCCAATTGGAATTCCCTTCCATTTCTGCCCTTGATACTTTGCTGCGATAGCGTCCACCCCCGTTGCCCCCAGCTTCTCGTTTCCCTGAATGATAGGCAAGATCTCACACGATGTTATTTCTGTGTATTGGATCTGTCTTGTTCTCTCTGAAGGAGAGCAGCCTTCGTCTCTGCATCGAAAAGTGGCTTTACTGCGTAACTTATGATTTAGATGTAGAGCAGTTGGTACAACTTGTATGCATGATGAATTCGGTTCTACAACTTCTAAAAATTCAATGCTTCAACGCGCTCGATTTGACTTAGTTAATCGTTGATTAAGCAGTGCGAGCACGCGTGTACTGCAGCATGATAAACCGCGGCCCGCTGGCTAGCAATGGAGTCAATAGACCATAATAGGCCCTCAAATCCGCAAAAAATGGACAGAGGTTTCACGCTTTTTGGGCCTCAAATCCGCAAATTCGCGGACACCAAATATAGGGAGCTTCCCGGGGCCTGCCAGATCAACGCGACTTTTCTAACCCCGTGACACGTGATTCAGCTCTAGCTTCGTTAGTCTGTGGCATGATCAGTCTTCTATATGGCTGCATATATATTATACGATTTGTGGTTATGAAGAAAATATTTCAAGTTCAATGAGCTGATGTGAGTTGCTACGACATCTGTATCCGCGAAGCTTCACGTTCTTATTCACGCAATTCTTGATATAGGAGGCGCAACAATCCAAAACCTGTATATTGTGGAATGGGTGGGTCCTCCTTGTAGTGCTGGCCGTGTAGCTAACTTAGTAACATCTATTTAATAATTCGAGGTCTGTCGTTGTACTCATATGCAACTACGCAGGTTCATCGTACTCTATGTCGTCTGCATCATGTCTTTCATCTGGAGAACAGGATTAAATACTGGCGAAGTCGAAATTTCTTCTACGGCTATTCTATCTCTTCGCGTCGCAATCTCTTCGGCCCTATTCCTCGGACTCATGTATAGGATCCTTATTGGATGCATCTTTCGACGGTACAGTGAAACCACTGACGAAACTTGGGGGAAAAGGTCCGTGATCAATTTAATGCATCTCGTGATCGAACTCCTGGAAATGCTCGAAGTGTTGCACTGGGATCCCTAGGGGGTATTCCTGGTGCGATACCTCCTGTATCGCACTTTCGTTACATTTCCAATACTTCCTGGGCTTCCACCCGTTGGTCCGCCTCCTAGGCATGCCCTTGTTGGGCAGAAGATATCTTCCAGACATTCCCCGGCTGGCAGAACATGTTATTCTGGTCATTCGAATGTTGACCGGGCAATTGCCGCCTCTGGGCATTATAATACTGACATTCCGGTGGCTTCTGGGTATTCAGCCAGCTAACGCTGGCTGGGTCCTGCTGGGTATGCTCCTGCTGGCTAGCCAATAGCTTCTGTTTATCCAGTCAGCACTAGTTGGCAGATGATCTCTGGATATTCTTCTCCTAACTGGGATATCGCTTCTGGATATTATCCTGCTACCCGGGCAAGAGCTTCTGCATATGTCACTGCCAGCCGGCCAGCACCTCCTATGCCTTCCCGTGCTGACCATCCACCTGCTCGTAAATTGGGCTGATATTACCCCCGATCTGCTTAATGACCCATGGGGGATGGCGGGCCTTCAGTTGCCTGGGGTAATGGCAGTGGAACTCCTGATATACTGCGTCGGCTACATCTAGTTGGTTGGACAGTGGCCGGGTCCATGATACGTCACCTGATTCCTCTTCGTCTGGCAGGCCAACGTCGACAACAACAGGGCCTACCCTCGGAAAGCTTGAAAACTTTTCGTAACTCCGCGATAATACTGGTTATGGCCCGTCAGCTGGTCGGTGTGGTGGTAGTGGGGTTCCTGATACACCACCTGGATTGTTCCTGCACATCGTTTCGATAGTCGCGCTATTAGATCAGTGGATTTACGGTAATACATCTGAGCGGCCCTCGTCCATTGGATCGGCATCGATATGGCGGATTCAGAGGCTTTGCTGTTCAAGGACTTGTTGGAGCTCCGTGATTATGCTGCTGACGGCTTCTTAGTTGGTCGAGATGACAGTATCGAGCTCCCGGATTCGACACCCCAGTTCCAATCGAGCAGGCCTACGTCCAAGCCGCCAGGTGGGATTCCTGCTGGATAACCTGAGGGCCTACAAACGCTGCATGACGGCGGTAGTGATGATGACCGACCAGTTAGTCTAGATGCGCCTGTGATGGCACCGGGGAAGTCCATTGTAGGTGGACCCTGACCCCCATACTCTCGCCCCTCGATGCATTTGGCATTGCGTTCTCGAGTACATACTAACAGAGCAGATCCTAGGCCTGGGCATGAAGTGATCACAGCAGTGGTTGCGGGAGGGCCCGCTTTTTGAAAGGACACTCGGGGTGAACTCTCGGACGACAAAGAAACATTGAAAGAAAGTCATATGTAACTTTACAATGTAAGAGCTATGGACGGTCCAATTCGAACGACTGAAGAATTCTTATACGTAATTATACTACCAAATTCTTAGTATCTTTTTTTTTCAACCTCATTTTGTACAATTGATAAACATGTATTTCCTGCATTACAATTACTGCACCAATTCTAAAATATACCCAAAATATACCTGTTCATGTTCGATTCTCGCTGGTGTCCCACATTCAATTGTACAGTGGTCAATGCGCACGCTATACTGTTGCCAATCATGAAAATGTCAATCATCGCTGACGCAGAACATCGATGGAGGACGATATAGCCGGTGTCCTACTAGACGTACAGCGAGGGCATGTCTTGACAGTGAACGACATCGACTGGAAGATCCATCTCAAGGACCACTTCCAGCATTCCATCATACGTGCACCCATACGTATGTGTGCGTGTGCTAACCCAAGTCTCCAGAGAATCCAAATAAAAGGAAAACACTGGAAATTACAATATATGACACGGAAGAAAACAGAATAAACAAGAAAAAGGAAAGGAAAGAAAGAGAGGAAAAGAACGCTATGGTACGTATACACCCGAAGACAGCTATCTCTCCCAGAGACGACCGGTCGCACACACCTGCACCTGTGCCAATGCCTGGTGTCTCAAAGTGCACTGGCACTACAGCAAGTGGGCTATGCGCACATTCGATACGCGCGCTCAGCAGCACTTGCTGCCCTGGTTGGCGTTCGAGTCGACGCTCGGACCGACGGTAATGCTCTCCCCCTTTGGCGGCTCGATGTTCGTTGTAGAGGACTCCAGCGATTTACTCGATACGATGCGGTAGATGTCTGTGGATGGGAGTCGTGAGCATGTGGGTGAGGAGTGGAAAAGGGAAACAGGGAAGGCGGACCAGTGAGGATCGTTTGGAAGGCACTCTCGACGTTCGAAGCGTCCAGCGCTGAAGTTTCGATAAATGACAGACCGTTCTCGGCTGGAGAAGAGAAGAAAGGCGGGCATTACATCAGTACTGTGCGGATGGGCCGGTGAAGCACCAGAAGAAAAGAAGATGGAAAGAACACGCACTCGAAAACGCCTTCGCCTCATCGGTCGGCACCGCGCGCAGGTGCTTCAAATCGCTCTTGTTCCCCACGAGCATGATGACGATGTTTGAGTCGGCATGGTCGCGTAGCTCCTTCAACCACCGGGTAACGTTGACATATGTTGCGTGCTTCGCGATGTCGTACACGAGGAGGGCGCCGACAGCGCCGCGATAGTATCTGGAAGCGGGAGGGAGGAGTAAGTTCCATGGCAGCCGGAATGGAGGGAGGAGACGAAGACGGACGCAGAGGTGATAGCACGATAACGTTCCTGACCAGCTGGACAGGTGAGGAAAGGCTGTAATCAGTATTGGATCGTATGGAAGATGTAAGACGGGCGGAAAGTTCCCTAGCTCCGGCATCCGCAGAGGCCGCGTCAACCTGCCCTGCACCGTAGTGTGACCCCACACCCAGAACAGAGACTCACCAGTGTCCCAAATCTGAGCCTTCACCGTCTTCCCGTCGACATTGATCGACCTCGTGGCGAACTCGACACCGATGGTCGATTTCGATTCGAGGTTGAACTCGTTACGTGTGAAACGAGAGAGCACTGCACGTAACATCATCTCAGCGACACAAGGCACACAAGCGGGTATTCAAAGACATACGGTTACTATGCGAGAAGAGGCGGCTCAGATCAGGCGCAGGTACAGAGGATAGGATAGACTTACGATTTGCCGACACCCGAGTCACCAATGAGGACGACCTGGAGAAACAAATGCTGCAGTCAGGAGTGTCCGCAGCGCCGCGGGGGTTGGAACACACCTTGAAGAGATAATCGTAGTTGCTGCCTTCGGCCATTGCGTTTATGTGATGAATAGAGCAAAGATGGAAAGGGAAGAGACTGGAAATGCAAGGAGGAAGGGATATGGAGTTGGCGGAGACGGAGGAGCAAGTTCAGGCGTGATGAGAGCGGAGATTGAAACGACGCGATGGCCCCATGGCGGCATCTAGCTTGGACTTCTCTCCGTTCGTTCTCCGTGTCTCCTGCCAGAGCTGCCGGATGCTGTGCGGGAGCGCTTCGATGCCGCCGTCCGACATGTTTCGCTCCGTGCGCTGCGTTGGGGCCCCTAGTAGGACTAAGCTCTCATGCTGTGTGCAGAGCCACCCCGACGCGCCAGGATGTGCCGTGATGATCATCAACGCGATTTGCGCCATTATGTGCTTACTAAATTCTAGTGATCTCCGTGACTGGGACAATATTTGGATTCTGCAAAGAATATCACGTCTCATTCATGGACCAAGACGATGCAGGCCAACACAATAATCTCAACTTCTGGTCATGAGTGCTCCCCAACGGCAAACCCGGACCGCTTCTCTCACCAGAAAACATATATCTTCGCCTCGTGATTGTCATGACTCTGATCCATCCACAGGAAAGCTAATCTACTACTTTGCGCCACCCTAAATATGGCTGCACCGCATAGCAAACGCGTCTGCCAAATAATCAAGGTGCGCTTCCTACAACCCTTGATCCCCAAACCACGCTAACCCCTTCTTCAAGCTCAAGCCCTCCGCAGTAGAGGAGTACAAAGCTATCCATGCCGCCGTCTGGCCGGGGGTCCTGGCCGCTCTCGAGCGCGCGCACATCGTCGACTACTCCATCCATCATTACCCTCCGCTGCAGCTGCTCATCGCGACTTTCAAGTACACCGGAACTGACTACACCGTGGACATGAAGAAGGTCGCGGAGGATCCGGAGACACAGCGCTGGTGGAAGGTCACAGATGCGATGCAGGAGAGCTTCGTCAAGGGGGCGAAGGGGAGCGGGAAGGATGTGCCGTGGTGGATGGTGAGTGCCTTTTTGAATCCATAATATATGATAGCGTTGACAATGCGATCTGTAGGATTTGGAAGAGGTTTTCAGGTTTGAAGGGAAGCCTTGAGCAATACATGTGAAGATGCACGTACTCTACGAGTTATGAGATGTGCCATCTCTATTTTTGGAATATAACAATTATCTGTATCAATCACGGTGTGGGCTACGAATTATTTATATGGCTGATCATCTCAGGTGATGCAGAGCACCCAGATCTTCTTAAATTTGGTTTTCCTTCAAACTAAATTTCCGTTGGTGACTTCTCTAGTTAATGGGATCTATTATCGTTGTCAGCTTGCCATGTCTTGGCCCACACTCCCGTGCCCTCTGATTCTGAATCATCACATTCCTCCACTTTGTTCTTCCAGATCATTTGATGAGCTATTCGTGAGTAATCTGAAGTTGACGATATACCAACTATGTACTTAGCCTTTTTAATTCGTTTCGGCCGTACAAGAAACTGAAGTTATCGGTAGATAAGTGTCTTCGATTATGAGCAACATACAATTTTTTAAAATCGAACTCGCACAAAATCTACTGTCTACTATCATCTTGTCAATGGTAAGCTTTGCTTCATCACAATAGATAGCTTGATGCTTACCACTTCCCTAGTTTATCGCCAACAACATAATCGTAACATTCCTTGCATGATCACGAGGTTAAGAACATGCTGACTTCTGTATCATTTGATATTTAAACAGCTGCTTCGGTTGGATTTGCATGTTACAAATACTATGTAAGTCTCAACTAACCAATTGTACTCCTTTTCACTGGTACTATTTTTATGTGGAATATTCAACCTTCAGCGCATCCTATCAATCTGGTTCTGAGTGAGTGGTAATAGCTTAGATCTCGGATCTGTTATCAAGCTAGTCACGCACTACACCGCTTGTAGATGGAATGGAAGAGCATTATTTCGAGACCAGGCGATAGATCTATCGAGCATACAAATTTAAGTGCAGAAAATGCCTGTGAGTCGCGCTAACACGGCAGTCGAGGTTCTCCAAGTCTACAATTCTCGAAAGTCAGTGGATCCAAATGAAAATTGCATAATATCTCCGGCTGATTTGCCTGATCTTTACGTTGTTTCCGATGTCTTAAGAATTTTTTTCAGTGCGACGTAGAATCCGAACAAGTCCATGACATTTGATACAGAATTTCATATTCAACAAGTACGCTGTAGTAGCATGGAAGAACATATGACATTATTTTGTGCCGAAAATAATGTCATAAGAACAGCAACTGGAGGGTTTCGAGGTAGGCAGGGGCACTAGTAATAGATTTACTGAGCATATAAGTTCAAGCTCAGAACTTCAGAAGACATCCGCGAGCTGGGGTGACACGACCTCCGCTTATGTGTCTTTTTGGCATGAGTAGAATCTAAGCAAGTCAAGGGTGCCATTCTGTGCACAATAGATTTGAAATTCTGCAGTAGTCTCGATATATTTTCTGTCACAGTTTTGTGTTTTTAGCCTGTCAGAAACGACATCACCAAGTTCGCCGCCATTCTATGCTAAACGATTTGAGTTGGTATCAAAATCTTTCCAGTAGTAATTAATATCGGCTTCATGTGCTTATAGTTTGTCCTGGAAATTACAAAGCATCTATAAAATTAAGATGAATGTCTTGAAGAAACTTTAAAGATAAAGCAGAAATCGCAATGTTTAATAGTATTATTTTTACTGCCATCGACGTACA
>JASFDE010000359.1:0-15538 GCA_036937135.1 Nidula niveotomentosa | reverse complement strand
CGGTAGTTATTTCTTCTTGATCTTGATGTTTTGTTGTACACATGTAGATTCCACTCTTGAAGATTTGCCAAGGTAAAGCAGAACAATTACATTAATCCATCTATGTGCCACTGCACGCTCCATCCGTATACGAAATGTTGAAGAAACTATACACACACGATTGCGAATTCGAAAATACAAACAACAAGAAAATTATGAGAAGGATAAGTCCCAATCCAATCCATTAGAAATCGAAGCGAAACACAAGGCAAGGGTGCCGATGCATACTAAGCGAATGGTGGGTATGAAGGGTATGCATATGTATGAGTATTGACAGATGAAAAGGACAGACCATGTTGATAGAGATACGAGTGAGAAAGTAATGAAAGTGAGGAATAGCACGCCCATAAATAAAGTGTGTTTTCGTGTGAGAAAACTAATGTCAGATCTACTGAAAAAATGTGAAATGCGGTTTAGAGCGCGATGGCTCTTGGCACGCCAGCAGGAGCAGACCTCTGAGCAGGCGGTGATATCCCGCTCGTCGACGCAGACAGGGACGACGAGAGCTGCATCTGCATCGGGGCGCGCATCCTGCTCCCCAGCCCCCCAGACGACGTGCGGTACACCATCCCGGTGCCCGTACGCGGTTTGGGCTTGAGGATTCCAGAAGAGGAGGGAGGAGAGAGTGGAACTGTTGGCGGAGCCGAATATGGAATTGGCGGCGAAAGGCCGGGAGAGGAGCGGGATGAGGAGAGAGTGGGGGCACGGACAGAGCTGTAAGAAGAGATGGAAGGGACGGGCACGGCGGGACGGTCGCCTATGCGAGTGGTGGTTGATTGAGTGAGGCGCAGGGGTCGAACATTAGGTATCGCAGTGGTAGATGTTGGAGTGGCTGTTGTAGTGGTAGACGAAGAAGTCGGCAGACCAGAGGAGGATGCTGACGATGTGGAAGAGAATGTACGTGCCCGGGGGAAGGACTTGGCACTGTTCAAGCTGATACTGGAAGGGATCCTCCGGATTGAGGAAGGAGGGAGCGGAGGGAGTGATTTGTCCTTGTCGAGAGCCACCAACCCAGTCTTACTAACTGGAGTCGACACACTCGAATCATCCGAGGGTGTAATGGGCAACGGGATGCTCAGGGTCGACGCGCTTGATGGCGTATGCAGCGCCACGTCCTCCCTCGATCGCCGGTGCCCGGCGGTGCCAGAGTCCACCCCGGGCTGCTTGGACGAGGACGACGTGCGTCTCGCTATGGGGCCGCTCCGCTCCACATCAATGGACAGCGTGCTCCCCGCACTGCTCGTGCTGCTCCGGACCCCAGAGCCCACGGTCCGCTTCTGCCAAGACGTGGGCGGGAGCGAGGCACGGCCAGTCTTGCTGGCGGGTCGGGTCGTGCTCGCGTTTGCCTCAAAGGCGGAATTGTCGAACTCCGGGGAGAGGAGACCGTTGCTGTACGAGCGGGAGAGGGGGTGCAGACGAGAGCTGGAGGCTGGGGTTGATTGCATAGAGGAGGAAGAGGATCGCCGAGATATCGCGAGCGAGGATATGCGCCGTGTTAGCGGAGACGGGGCGTCTTCGTCTTCACTGTAATAAAAAAAGAAAAGGGATAATGAGTTTCAGCACTGCTAACGGCAGGATCGAAAAGGAAACAGGTGTATGTCGAGACGCTGATGACCTGGCCTGGCGTCGAAACACCGCAGTCGGGACCATCATGATTGAAGCGCGTATTTCATATAAAGGGTCCCGAACGAAAGCAAAACGGATAATGAAACCCACCTATCACTCCACCCCAGACCAGTCGTGAGGCCAATGCCGCCCTTCAATAACCGCCCGTCACGATGTCGGGTGCGGCGCATGGGCGTGTCGCGCTCATCCTTGAGGAGGCCAGATTTAGTCATCGTCGACGCAGCTGGGTAGGGAGTCAACACAAGAAGGATCAAAAGGAAAAGGTGAGCTCACCTGTAGACATGACGCTCATGGTACTTCCTGGGCGCCCATCCATCCCAACGAGCGGGGTGTTCGCGCGGGACTGGGTAAGGAGCTTGGAGTTGGGGGAGAGGAGGCCATGGCGGAGAAGAAGGTCCCTGAGGAAGGGTGGAAGGATTAGCGTTGTTCGAGAGAGAGAACAAGGATGGGAGCGAGAAAGGCGAATATAAAGACCAGAACCAGGAACGAAGGAACAAAGTGCAAAAATAAAATAAAATAAAAACACATAAAATGGAGAAGCAAACTCACGGCAACGGCGTATGCAAATCAATGCTCGACGCATCGCTCTCCGCCCCGCTCCCATTCCCCTCCAGCTCCCTCTCCAGATTCTCATCATACTCCTCCTCCACTTCTTCGCCGTAATATTCCTCGTCCTCCCCATACCCTTCCCCGCCGACGAACCCAGAATCGAACTGCCGCTCGCGCAGGGGGGCGCCGTACGCCTCCTCGTCATCATCGGCAGAGGAGGACCGCCACGACCCGCGCGCGATGTACGCGAGGTCGTCGTCCGCCGCGCCCGTGGACGCCGAGGAGCGTGAAGCCTCGGACTGCCGGCGCTGTCCTCCCGTGCCCCCGTGAGTGGTGGGGGCGCTCACGCGCCGCTTCCCGTTCGCGCCTATGCCTGCGAAGTTGGCGGCCCCGTGTCCCTGTACACCAGTGACAGAAATCGCACTCGCCGTAGACGCCACACGGGAGCGCGGTCTTGACACGCTGCGCGACTTGGAAGAGCTCAGCTGGGCCCCGCTCGACTTGCGCCGTGGCCTTGGCCTCTGGGTATTCGACAGGATGGCGTCTATGTCGGGGGACGGCGAGCGGTGCTTGTTGTCCGGGAACGGGCCCGCGAGCCCGGTCGACCCGTCCGCCTCGAAGACCTTCATAATTCTCGATGGCGCAAATGGCGTCGCATCCACACTCGCCGCCTTCGCCCCCGTAATCCTCTTCTCCATAGCAACCCCGCCGGCACTCTTCGTGGGAGTGCTCGCCTCCGTTTTATTGAACACCGGCGTATCTGCGGTGCCTGTTCCAGAGCCCGGCACAGGGGGCACGTCCTCCCCTCCCGCGTCGCCCATGGCGGCTTGTGCGCGCCCTGGGCTGGTGCTCCGCGCGCGCAGGGCCATCTTGTGCGACGCGCTCCGCGAGCGGGCGGCGCGCATCTGGCGGTGCAGCGCCTGTGGGTCGAGCGGGGGGAGGGGCGACGTGGGGGGCGACACGGGGAGGGAGGGCATTGGTGCAGTGGGTGGTGGGTGGGGTGGTTGAGACGAGGGTGGTGGCCGTCCTCTGGAGGAAGAAGATGCACTGGGAACATCAACGGATGTTGCGTTGGATGCGGCTCCCGTTGCATGCCACACGAGATCATCGCCACTGCCACTGATGATCTTTTGGGGAACAGCAGCACGATGGGCAACGCTTTTCCCACTCGCAGGTGATGCTACTGATGGCACCGATGCTGCTGATGGCGCCTCCTCGTCCTCGCCTCTAATCGGGGCTAAGCGCTGCTCGGGTGGTGCGGGCCGCCCGAGCGTGTGCGGATCAATGGGGTCCGCGAGCGACACCTGGCGCGCGCGCGGGTGCACCGCCGGGGGCAACAGTCCACTCGAGTAGGAAGTGGCACTGCCATTCGGGGACTCCCACGGGGTCGAGGAAGTGGATTTCTGCTTCTGCGGCGTGCTTCCTGACGCAGAGCCAGAAGGGAACCGCTGTCTAAACGGAGATGCAGCGGCTGTGGCGGTGGGGGAGCTGATGCTACTCATGGTAGCTGTGGGCTCTCCGTCTTCTTCTTCGCCTGCACTTTCTTTGTCGCTGTAGAGGTAGTCGTCCACGGGGAGATCGCGCATGTCGATGGAGGAGATGGACTCGTTCGCACGGTGGTCGGGGTGCGTGGCGTAGGGGCTGCGTGGGCTGCTCGGCTGCATCTGCTGCGTGGGCCGGCGCAGGGGGATAGGAGCCGTGGAGATGCCTGTAGGGGCGCCTGTGCGTCGGCCAAGGCCTAAACGCAACGGGCTGCGGGACATGTTGGACGGCGAGCGGGAGAGCTGCGACGGCACGCTGTTGCCTTCGTCGTCCTCGATGTCGGAGAGGGGCATGGGGCTCATGCTCATACGCGTCAGCTGCTCGACGCCAAGGTGTGTACCGTCCTCGTTGTCCCTCCGCTTTCCATGCGGTTCTCGTCCTGATGCTATCCTCTCCCCGACGACCTCCTCCTCCTCGATTGAGAACGCGATGCTCGGACGCCCCTCGGCAAAGAACCCGCTCGGCGTGCGACTCGGGGGCATGGACCGCCCAGAGCGAGACGAGGCCACCGAATCGCGACCGCTGGTGCCAAACCCCCCACCAGGGCTGCGGCCGCCGAGACTCCCTGCGCTGGCGTTGCTGAGCATGGAATCGCGGCTGTATTCGCCAAACTCGCCCGCTGACGATGCGGAGCCGGACCCGCGTGACGAACGACGGGACGAGCGGTTGGGGGAGAGCTTGAAGAGGAGGATGTCGGGGTCGGAGATGCGTGAGGGCCCAGGGATGGATGGGAGGGGCAGGCTCGGTGGGCGCGAGGGCGGTGGGTTGGGTGAGGGGTGGAGGGGTGTGCTGGGGGAGGGCGTGATGGGAGACGGGGGGATGTGTGACGGCGGCGTGGGGAAGGACTCGAGGAGGAGGGGCACGGCGGTGCGTTTGCTGCGGGACGGGGCGCGGACGGGGGGCGGGGAGGGGGTAGAGGTGGTCGTGATGGTAGGCATGGGGGTCGCTGTGGCGGGGGGCGAGTTCGTCATGGTCCTCGTCGAGGTGGAAGCCATGGCGGTAATTAATTTTGCGTATAGGGAGCCGGTGGACTATTATCTATGTTGCTTCCCCTTCTATGTTCCTTTCATGCCGAGGAGGAACCTGTTTCAGCGAGATTGGGTTTTGGCGTCCGGAGAGCGTGTCAATTTTCTGTGGCTGCGCAGTGGGGCAAGCGGGCTTGCTATTGTTCTACGTCCGGCTAGCACTTCCGCAGGAGGTGCGAGGATAGGTGGGGGCCGGTGGGGACGCGTTTGCGGTGGGGGGGAATGGGAAGGGGATGGAAGGGGAATAGACTGGTGGCTGCTGGCGGAGAAAAAAAAGAGTTCGTGAGCGATGAAAGGGCGAGTAAATGGAGAAGACGAAGACTGACTGAGAAGGGGAAATAGACTAGGTATTATCGATATGAAATCGATGTGATGAGGAGAAGAAAAGAATAGGATATAGCAGAGAAGTATAGACTACTGCGAGGAACTACTACGAGGAAGAATGAATGTTGATTCGGTGAGCCCCTCTCCTCAACAGGCTAGCCCGTCGCTACTCGTTGCTGTGACCCACGCACTCGCTCCCAAATACACCGGCCGACGCCGCCCACACCCCCATTGGCTGGCGCCCCGATCCTATCTCGGCTTCGTTTATGTTCCCACATATGTATTGACCCTCGTCCTTGTCCAACATATCCACATGCCACCTTGATGCCTCTTGATGCCTTGCTGATGATTTCTGCCCAAGTACGGCACCGCACGGCTTCTCCAGCTCCTCCTCCACAATATCACTTGGCGCTCCCTGCTTCTGCTTCCAGCGTGCTCGGAAACTTTGTTTGCAGAAGACGCGTTCCGTGAAACTGGGGAATTAATCGCCCCTCGCTCGCGCATTCTCACTGAAACTCTTCAAGGCTTCTCTCCATGCAGGTTGCTACAGGAGTCGTCCTGCTATGACGTCCCGACGTCAACATGATGCGCGACCTGCGCACGCACACTGGAGGGATACATATCCATCATGATCAACGCATTTTTAGCGCGACGGAGTTGCGCTGGCCTAAGACTTCTGCCGGCGTCTTCCCTGGCGTTTACGCAACCCCCAAACTATCCCGTGTTTTTCACACATAGTCAGTATTTTTACTTTCATCAACGGGAGCTCTGTTTGCAATTGCTGGCTTCTCATGTTATCTGCGGGTTACGCTGGTTACACACGTTGCTTCTTCAGATTCCTCTGCGTTACTACACTGCTGCCTACCATGCCTGCCTTAACTGTATAATTATCGCCCCGCCCGCCTGTCCAAGAACCCCCAGCGATGACGACACGTCCTGCGGCGCGAGACCGCCTCTCCCCCCTGTCAATCGAGTCCTATTCCACTGAGCACGGTGCCTAGTCGACATAATCACTGATTGCCTTCCTTTTATCTTCTGACACTGACAGCCGCTGAGTGGGCGGAAACAGCCTTCTGGTTCCCAGAAGCTCTCGTGCATCCGTGGTTTCCACACACACGCTAGCACGTGGCTCGCATTGGTGTTTTACTATAGATCTCGCGAACTGAAGCTGGGGCTCACTTGTTACAGCGCACTCTTGATGCACGATACTCCAAAGTTCACTCAAGGGAGCTTCACTCACGGCTATACCTCGACGGATGGCAGCCCTCTCCGTGCCTACCAATCTCCCGCCGTGTTACTCTTTGTCCATTTGCTGAATTGCTTACTTACGGCCTACGCAGATATGCTCCCGTTTCGGAAATATATGCAAACGGCATTAAACGACCAACCCGGTCTTCTTGCGCGCTCCCCTCTGACGGGGCTGACAGGGCGCTTGAACGGCGGTATGTGGGTCGAGAAGCTCAAGAACCACGACGGAGGAGGATGAGAATGTATGGGTCTTTCGTCATCCCCCCATAGCCGCAGCGGATTCAGCGTCGGCGCCACGATTGCGAAGCTCCCTCTTGACATGATTGTGTGCCACGAGCCGCACTGGAGGAAGATCACTGCATGACGGATGCCGTACCTTCCGTTCGATCGTGTTCCCTGACGGCGGGTATGTGCAAATGTACATGCCGTTGGCATCGTGGCGTCGGATGATGCTTACTGGTAGGTCCGCTTGTACTTTCTCGACAATACTGTGTTTTATTAACTACCTCGGTTTTTAGTATTGCTCGACGACCGGACATAGTTCATTAATTTCGAGTTACCAACGACAAGCGAGGCCGTCGTAAGTCTAGCGCATTTTGAGCGGGAATGCAGACTCCATTCGTGATTTTACCTTTTGCAGGGCTAAGGCTGGTTGGCTTTTCTTACTAACATTAGTGCTCCTATGCCGACAGGTCCGTGATAAGTATAGGCCTTTCAGTCCTGACCAATAGACTTCTGTCGTGATCGCAGAGCTTCCGTCGTGAGAGACAAGCTTCCATGCTCCTCCTGAAAGAAGTGCAAGAACCCCCGCAAGCAATGGACGCTATTCAATAGATACTGAGGCTTTTGTCCTTCACGGTGCACTATCATTCCTCTTGAGCTGTTCCCCCATTCTATTGCGATTTTTTCTGTGCTCTTCAGTCGACTTCGCTGGTCCGTATTCACATTCCATTCTTGCTGTGGCGCTGGAAGTTCGGACCTTGGGGTGGAATTAACCGCTCTATACTACGTACTACCGCATGCGGCGTCCGACTGTATCTTGCATTCGTGACTTTACCTTTTTCACCAGGGCATTTTATAAGGCACTATTCAAGCAGCCTGGATGATTCTTCTTTATGTCAAGGAGCTTGCGCGGGCGTAAGGACGTACCAGTGGTCCTTTTCCGTGGTGCCGGGCTATGGAGACCGCTTGTGAGTGAAGTTATACTTCCAGAGCTACTTACAGCTTGGAACTTACATATTTTTACTTGCTTAGCAGGGACTTCGCTGTTGAGCTTTGCTATTTTGCCCCTTGGGCCTGAGGTACATACATACTTCTTGTCGCCTTTGACGTATGCATGGACTGATTCAGACGTCCTTTTTTCTATCTAGTTTTAATCCTTGCACATTTTCCTTCGGCCATGGATATTGCCTTGGCTCGACTCGCTAGACATTTTAACGGCTCATTATGAGGCGAAGGACAAGCACGTTGCACCATTTGTATATTTATTTTCTTCCTGCATTTTTCGAGCTCGTCTGAAGACAAGATGCTCATTTCCCCAATAGGCCGAGGTACATGCTCTGCGACTTGCCAGGTCCACTTTTCCATTCAAGTTTCAACACTTCACGCTTCACTAGCACACCTGTTATTGATTACTTCCTGCTTACTTCATCCCTGCTGTGGTCTGTTCAACGACCTTGTCTACTTAACTCGTTTCTCGTCATCCAAGCGTAAAATTATCGCCGACATCACTATCCCCTTGCTTCTCCCTGGCTCTCACGTCGCGGTATAGGATCTATCTCCTGCTCTACTCCTGTCTCTCAGGTGACTCAACTAAGTGAGCCGTGGAGCCTCGATTGTGCCGCCATTCAGAGCCCAGGTGTCAGTAAGTGTGGCATTTCCTCACGAATCTCCCCAACCCCTATAAGCAACTATCAAGGGCTACTCTACTCTGTACACACTCTCCAGGTTCCTGGCTCGGAGGTATCTAATTTTTCCCGGATCAGCTATATAATTAACTTAACTATCATGCTTGCCACTGATTTTGCCTGTTGGGGTGATGCGGATGATGGCCCGTATGAGATTCAATAACTTCGCTTTGAGTTCGCCGTTCAGCGCTATTCGCCGTTCGTGGCGGTGGAGGCTTGGATTTGGAAATATTTTATGGGTCCCGGCGTTAAAGATGACGTTGTTATGGGTACGGGGGACTCTACGTGCTTATGTGCCTCATGTTTGATATTCGGGAGAGGACAAATCCATTTTATTCATCCTGGCATATTTAAGAAGTATGTATTGTATTCCAGAAAATCCCAGGCCATCTTTCATACATATGTGCGTGCACTTCGCTAGCCCATGTTGCGCAGAGAAGGTGTGAAAAGCCGCAAGGCCTCACTTTTCGGAGTCCGTACGAATCGTCAATTCTTCGGGTTTGCTTGGTATTCTGGAAAACCGGTGTGCGTGGTTATTCTGAGTCACTTCAATTGTACCCTCTCCATTGCTGCCTACTACTTGTGGTACATTGTGCCTCACAACTTAGCCACATATTGAAATTTTGTCCCGTTCGAGCACTAGGGGATAGAGCACTTAGCTACTCGGACCCGGCGGTATCTATATGCGAGGAATATTTTAGCTAATTGCGGGAGAGCCTTTTATCTAAGATAGAAGAGCAGTCGCAGAGGAACTTGTGAGGTATTTTCCATAGCGTAGGTTCGATTTTTGGGTTGTCTTACCAGATTATACTAGTCACGAATGCCGTGGAATGCTCCAGGTAAGCGAAGACAAAACCAAACACTGTACGTAATCAGGAACTGGGTCACACTACTCAGAGCCATGTTTCTCGACGAGAAGGGATATCGGCAAGATCTTGGGCTGGCTGGAAAGAGAAAAGCTTGTTCTATACAACTATGAAAATGTTATTCTAAAGTACTTTCTAATTTTTTCCTAATCACTCTCTGAATGTCAAAGTTGGCCAAAACCCTTATTTTGCAGAACCCTAAACTTAATACCACAATATTTCACCAAGGATTCATTGATTTAAATTTCATTTTAGAACTTCATGTTATCAGATTGAATTGTTGTGTTTTGCAGGTTGTTGAGGAATCAAGGTGGTGGCCTGCTTTCCGGTAAATATCAAAAAGTGACTTATGAGTACTGTACGTGCTCTAAAACTATCTAATTTTCGATTTTAAGATTTATTCAAGCAGACTCAAGTTCTCGAGACATTTCGCTACCTGTAGGTACCAAATTTTTCTCTTGATGTTTGAAACTCGACGAGCAGCGTTCAAAATGAGCTAAGATGGTCAGGTACCTGATTATGTACAGTATCAGCCAGTACTGGACGCTAGAATACAGCTCATATTGTGGCTTAAGAGAAAAAGAAACTTGATCAACGAGGTTTAAGTTGGAGAGAGTCAATAGGAGATGCCCAGTGCGGCGCGGGCTGAGCGCACAGACCAGGTTCTAGCCGCTGAGTCAGCAGAGTCCGGACCCGTTGACATCATTCCCGTGACCTCAGGAAGTTAGAGCGCAGTCTGTGCTGTAGCTCTGTAAGTAACCACTATGAGCCAATATCCAGTTCCTCCTCCAGCGTACGGGCCTTCTGGGTCTGCATCCCCAAAGAACACCCGTGCAGCGGACGATGAGGCGCGCAGTCCTCTCCTAGGCAGTTCTAGTCGTGATGCCGGGGCAGGCGGATTCTACGATCAACCTGAGCAAGGTGACCTTCCTGACGACTTCAAGGTGCATTGTTCTGTACTGTTGACTACTTCATCAATGCTAACATGCTATTTTCAAAATAGTACGGGGTTTCTGTCTCTGAGAGCTCTCCGGAGATCAGAAATGCCTTCATTCGCAAAGTCTACACCATTCTTCGTGAGCGCTAATTATCATCTGCGGTGGTTGTCCTCTCAGTTGACACGTCTGCTCTCAGTTTGCCAGATTGTAATTCTCTCCGTTTCCTACACGAATTAATTCATAGCTAATTGATCATTCACAGTTCGCTACATGTATCGTCGGTGGAGTCATCTCGCAGTCACCTTCCGCGATCTTCTGGGTTCAAACACAGTACGTGTTGCCAATTACAACCATCTTCCGGTGATACTCATGACATTGTTAGCGTCTGGTCATTCTATGTACCTCTCTTTGGCACTTTGGTCGTTCTTGGGCTGCTGTACTGGAAGCGCCACACTCATCCATGGAACTTCGTCCTGTTGTCCGTGTTCACGCTCATGGAAGCATTCACCCTCGGTGTTGTGGTCGCGTTCTATGACAATGTTATAGTTTTGCAAGCTCTGTACGTGCTTTTTAACGTTTCTTACGTATGGTCGCTAACTGTTAGGTAGCCTCATCACACTAGGTGTCTTCCTTGGCCTGACTCTGTTCACGTTCCAGTCAAAAGTCAGTTTTGGTACTTGTATTACACTCCCTCATCTGACACACATCACAGTATGACTTCTCAGGAATGGGCCCCTTCCTCTTTGGCTCCTTGATTGCGCTGTGTAAGTTGCCTCGACCCGAACACGTTCTGCCGCTCTATTGACGCGTTTCTCTCAGGCATGACTGGCCTCGTCGGCATCTTCATCCCCTTCAGCAAGACCATGGATATCGTCTTCGCCGTCGGAGGATGCCTCATTTTCAGCGGCTATATCGTCTACGATACCTACCTTATCAACAAGAAGCTGTCCCCTGACGAGTTCATCATGGGTGCCATCAGTCTTTACTTGGAGTGAGTGCACCCTGCTCTATCTTTGATGCGACTGACTGATCATGTCTCTCTGTCACAGCTTTATCAATCTCTGTATGTGTATTTCTTTGTTACCTGGCTGCAGACATGTTGCTGATGGTGTCTTCTACGATAGTTCTCAGCATCCTCCGCCTCCTCAACGACCTCCAAGACCGATAAAGGTTTCGATATGTAATGGTGCATGGTTCTTCTCTGTATTCATAATATAAAGCCTATTCCATTTTGATATTCCCTGGTGCTCAACACCAGAGTCAACTGTTTTTCTGTTCCTGTTTGTTAGTCTGTAATCCTTGCTCAATCAAATGCTTAATATCAGTGATCATTTCTTTCCGTCGGAAATGAACGAGGGACTCGTCAGTAATGGTTTTACTGTCGCTTCTTTCATCACAGAGCAAACGCGTAATTATACCGAAGATATATCCTATTGTGCAGCTGGCTACGAATCTTAAACATCAACTGCTGGATGCAGCTGCCCGTTGAGATAAACATCCCTGAAATGTGCAGAAACTGGGTCCACGATATTGCGTAGTGCGGATAACACCCCACTAGCGGTCATCTGCAGACTCCAAATACCAACCGTTTTTATCCGTTGACGGTTCATTGCATACTGAGAAACGTGGTATGCGAGTGCGTCGTATGTCTAAAGATTCCTAGTCAGTCAAGAGACAACATGGAAATATGATGCGAAAGACTGACTTTAAGAGATATTTCGTCCATGAGACCAGCTAGGAGTGAAAAGGGTTAGAAGTAGCACATAAAATATAAGGATAAAAAAGTTCTTACTCTCCCACATCTATAACACAAAGTTGTAAGCACAGTTCAAGGAAAAAGATAAGGCGGGGAACATACCGTCCAAGCCCCATCGAAATCGCTCAAGTCCTTAACAATTCGGCAGTGTATTGGCACGAGTGTTCGATTCGCACTGGAAATTCAATTAATGCACGGTCATAAAGATAAATACCAAAAACAAACTTCATGAACGCCACGATAGGCCTTATGAACGCATTATTCACATAGGACAGGTCGTTTGTGAAAATCGGGACTGCAGCCTTTAAATCCCTAAAGCGCAGATCGATATCAATCACTACCTTCAGCTTATCCTCCTCCTCCTTGTCCGTATCAACTTCCGGTGCGCTAAGTGGGGGCTTCGCCAGTTCCCTCTGCCCAGGGATGCGCTTCAGCTCGGGGTTCTGAGCGGTATTCGCAATGGAGGTACTGATGGCGTCCGCGATCTCACCGAGAATCGCATTGAATGGGAGGTTATCGTGTGGGTCGCGCGGGAACTTGATATCGAGGACGGCATCGACTTTACCGGCTGTGATCCAAGAAATGGGGCCTTCGAGGGTTGTGGAGCCTTGTAGGTGGTCGACGTTGACGCCGTCTATACGGATTCGTGACTAATGTCATGCATAAGAAATTATATTGAGAGAGGAAGATCAGGAGAACAGTTACCATTCTCGCCCAGTCACCGTCTTTTAGGTCCTTCTCCGTCGTGCGCCCTATACTCTGTGGCTTATGCAAACTGAAGAGACAGTTGTCAAATTGTCCGACGACATTCTCTGCACAAAGGAAGTCATAGAAGAGCCATTGTTTTCGGAAGGTCCTAATGTCGGCACGGAAGATAGAAGCGGTATAAGGGCGGAAGCCGCCTGGTTGATAGACGGTTATAAGAACGTCCTCGAGCTGGAGAGACTCGAGCTCGAAATCTCCAGGCAGGGCTTCGTGGCGGAATAATGCAGGGTCTGGAGGATTATCAGGGTCCCAGAAGACACTGCGGCGGTCTGAAGTAAATCGTGAGCAAGGTGTCCCTCAAAGCACTGGAGGAATAATACAAACCCAACACCCCACGTACGCCCCTCACTACAGCGTCTTCGATCAAGCCCTTCCCGTCCAGCCACCTCCAAAGCGAGAGCGTAACATCCACAGAGTCGATATTCAAATCAAACATAGAGAAGTTAGTATCCTCGTCCCGCAACGACTCGAGGCCACTCTCCGCGTCTTCGTCCTCATCTTCTAAATGATGGTACGCAGGATGATTACTGACGTCATATCCGACAGCAGCCATGTGGCCATTTCTTTTCTGAGGCTTATCCGCAGAGAATTTTTGAGGGCGACGAGAGACATAGACGTTCTTGAAGGAGAGGCGCGAGTCCTTCCACTTCGGTACGATGGCGGACTCGAAGATGATGGTGACGCCTGTTTCTGAGGTTAGGTAGTCACTTATAGCACGTGCGATGTAATCTATAAGGAGTATGAATTAGGTTGGTGACACGTTACAATGATGAGGACGTCCTCACGCTGTAGTTGTAGACTGTTCGCAACCGCAAAGATAACCGAAAAAAACGTTGTCCTATGCAGGAAATCCTGATCAGCAGAAAATAATAAAGTAGAGCGTGTTATGATAGCATACGTTCCGACCAATATCCATAGTGTCTGACTCATTAAAAACCAAGTAATGAACGCGGATATATCGTCTGCGTTAAACTTGCGGAAGGACTTGATCGTGAACCACTTGAAGCGAATGCGCAGGCGCTCCCAAAATCCAGTTGCCACATTGAGGAAGTCTTCGCGAGTTGGTCGATGCGGATGGGGTAGAGACATCGCGAGTCGTCGAAAGAACCGCGAGTATTCATCTGGATTTCGCGGTTGTGGGGTGGGAGTGCCCACGTTTGGGGGTACAGACTCCTCTTTTTCTTCTATTGGGGTCGTTGACGCATCATCTGGGCGTGAAGGCTTGGAAGGAGGTGGCTCTGGTGGTGCAAACCGATGGAAACTAGTGGAATGGAACAAACGCGCGTTCATGCAATGCCCGATATCCCATGAATGGCGCAGCGCTCCGATAGTGTTTGCTGGCCTAAGTAGTTGGCGCCGCCGTTGTGACACGTTTATTCGCGAGACGGCGGGTTGAACATGCTGCTGCGTAAAGAAGTCTCTGATGATGGTATAACGGTCACACGCCGCGAAATTCGCAGGTCGTTTGGAGGATCGTAGCGAGTTTAAAACACCAGTTCTATGTGAGGGCCCAATAACGAGAAAAGAGAAAGACATTAGAGATAGTGGGCGTGGGTGTGGTAGAGAAGGGCATTGGCAGCCCCCACAGTGGATGGGATGAACTTGAAGATAGGCTTGATGCAGACTCGGAGGAGACAGACGTCATGCACGGCAGCAAAAACGCCCAACACATCACGTGGTACAAATCTGATACGCGTCGCCATTTTTACGTAATGGCACTTAACGCGTTCGCTGAATTTTCGCCTCGACGCGTCGCGCACAGTCGAAGGAATGCTGTGTGTATTGGAATTACTAAATTATGAAATAAATGCACACAATAGCAATCAAGATAGCATAAAGATGAGCGACGACGCAAATAACCAACTGAGACATGCGTATCCAAAAAAGCATATACGATTGCGAGAACTTGTGCTATAGCATGCCCAACTTCTGTAAACGGAGATCCACAATCATGCAGAACCTGAGAAGTGAGGAAGTGGTCAGGAATTTGTTTAGAGGATGACCAGGATCTCAGAGACACATACCGATCAGCCAACTTCAGCACACGACATCGTCTACATTCCGGCCTTCCACCCTCCATGCACGGGCAGTCCTTGTATTCATCTGCATATGGCGCTGTAGGAACTCGGGGCCTGCTAGCGGGCGGGATGCTTGGGTTTGAGGAATCAGATGAAGGCTTCAGCGACTTCTCAATGTGAACATCCAGCATGGCCCTTTTACGCTTTGGCAAAGCTGAAGCATCGCTCTTCGTTGGCGAAATTTGAGGCGATTTAACTGGTTTCAATTTGGGTGACGACTGTGTTGCATCGACTGGATCCGTCGCTTTTGACACTACCTCAGGATTAGGCACATCCTGATCCAGTGATATGAAGCAAGACAGTGTGCGGCGGCAGGTCGTTTGCTACTTCAGTAGTGCAGCGTGTTTCTTGCAGCGAGGTTGGATGATTATCTTATCTCGACGACTGGAAAGGAGACGATTTGTGAAGATTCTATGAATGGCTAACATAGGACCTGCCTGAGATCCAAGGAGATCGACATGGACTTCTTCGGGACACCTAGAGAAAAGAATTCTTCCGTTGTCGAGAGTAGAGGATCGATTGTCATCATGACCATCTTCTGCGAACGAATAATGGTGAGACAGAATCCAACAAGAGGAGGTATGAATTTGGCGGGCGGTTGTGGAGGGAACGTGCCCCAAACACGAGAGTGATTAATTGGACGAAACATGGAAATTTTTACGTACTTCGTCAGGATTGCTGGAAGAGAGGAGCTGATAGTAATTGGGGCGGTGTGCGGAGTAGATATTGTAAGAAACTAGATACGAGATCTCAGTCTTTAGAAGCCAAAAGACTGAGTTAATTAGTTACCTAGATACGAGATCTAGGAATACAAAGATGTTATAAGTACATGAAGTCAATAATAAGTATCGAAGCTTACCTCAGTCTTTAGAAGC
>JASFDE010000358.1:0-15548 GCA_036937135.1 Nidula niveotomentosa | reverse complement strand
AATGCACGCCACTGCACGCCACTGCACGCCACTTGCACGCCAATGCACGCTCAGCCACGGCAATTTTCCTATGCCCCCTATTGTGGCCTCAGTAAATAACTCAAAATCGCGCAAATATTCACGAGCCCTGAATGCACATCAACAGTGAAATGATCTCAATGCAAAGCTTTCAATGCTATGGGGATTATATCCTCCCATTTTTGAGCGTCGAGGTCTCTGACGAGTTAAATAGGCAAAACATGAGACTTCTGCAAATCCCCACTGGTGAGAACAATTATATGATTCTACGAATCTATTTAGCTGTATTCATTGCATTCAAAGCGTGGCTCCGAGTTTGAATGTTATTCATGAATAATGAATTACCCCCAAGAATGCTCACAAAAGTCCGCACAAGTAGTGTAGAAAAATTATTTTGAACACCATAGTCTATAAGCTATAATGGTAAATTTTCGAGCAATCATTACATTAAAATTGACTGTATGATTATTTTATCGAATTTTCTTGGAGTTTATTCTAATTTTCCATCTTTCGGTGGTTTATTTCAACTTCTATTTTTCAGGATACCTAGTATAATTGGCAGTAAACCTTGTATGAGCCACTACAGGGTATAAGTGCACTCCACTGCCCCTCATTGATCACTGAACACATTGCATTCCTCCCCATCAACTCTTGTACAACAACAATAACACAGGATTTAAAAAGTCTATTCATACCATATATTATGTGCTACATCGTAAACCTTCCATGAAGAGTGTTTCGATAGTATGCGACGGTATACATATGCAACACAATTCTTGCACATAACGCATGGTTTTCCGGATTTATCAATAGTCATAGTCTCGATAACGACGTTCAGAAGTCCCATGTACTCACATTTTCTGACCAACGATGGCAGCGATTGACTTTCGGCACACTGTCCGTGCTTCCACTCTTCCTTCTCTCGAGGCGGCCGTTCATTTCCCCAGGATTTACGAACTCGATATGCTCTGACAATGGCCGCATCCCCTGATGATTCTAGACTCTGAGGGTGTGGGGCGGAAACTCCGAAGCAGACAGCCATATTTTTATTTCTGGCATTAGCATAGGAATATTTTGTGGGCGCTTGCAAAATGGTGCAGGGGTATGGATATGACGCGATGGTCATTTGGCGCAGTTGATCAAGCTTCTGCGCTGGAGGTCCCAAGATCTGTGAATACTGATGCGAAAAGATCTCCGCACGAATTGAGTCAATGTGTATGGGAAAGTCGTCGGGAAGTATGGGATATTGCTGCGACAATCCGCCCATTATCATGGCATGCTGTAGCTCGTGGTTTTCATGCTGTAATCGCAGGTGTTCAGAACAAAAAAACCACATATTAAACTGGGCATTGTCTGATGCCGGTATGGATCTCGCTGCCATTTGCAGCTGCTGCTGCTGAGAGTGCTGCTGTATCAGCTGTACCTGGTGTACCTGATGTAGCAAACGTTGTTGCTGTATCTGGTACACCTGGTATAGCGGATGCAACGGCTGAAACTGAGTTGGAATATGATGCGAAGGATTCAAGTTGAACTGAGACTGAAACCAATTCGGAAACGACAGCAAAATTTGCTGCTGGAACTGTTGCGAGTGCGATCGTTGATCTGTTTACCGATAGGACGATATGAGGACACCAGAAACCGATCAATAGCACCTGAATAACTTACAAGATTTCATTATCAGTGCTCTGTGCCGATTCTCAAGATTGTAGAGTACTATTCGAGTTGGAAAAAGATGAATGGTGTTAGAAAGCGCTGTTCTGGTAATAAATTTTAACCAAGGCGTAGACACGTTTCCTCACACTGCGGAAAAGTTCAGTCGTGGGGAAACACGAGTACAAGAATGCGGCTTTAATGAGTCCTCATGTATAATTAGGCTTTCAACGAGGCCAACAACACCGTAACTACATTCTCCCAAGCAATGATACCCCTTGGACTCGGGATCCGCTCATATTTTTACAGGACATTTCTCGAGTATCAACTGCCTAAGGCTACACTTGATAACCAGAGTTAGCCATAGTACGACTTGATATTTTTGTTGTTTTTCTACAAAGCATAAGCACAACCCATTGACTAATTCATCCTTGCACCCATGGAGCAGGATATGAGAAGATAATATGACGAATCTCATATGGCGAATTTGTAGGCCTTTTGCTTATTTCCATTTGCACGACGGTTGGCCCAACTGATCTTGATGGCCATGACTTATAGTTTTGAGATGTAGCTGATTTTCGGTCATAGCTCAGTCAACTATTCACCAGTCAATGTGACCCTTAGTGCTTTATTATCTGTAGATCAACGCGTAGTTGCGCATGCAAAATCAGAAACATGCAACAACTGGAGCAAGACTGAAATATATACCAAAAATGAAAACAAAAATATAGTGTGTTTGTCCTCATTTGTCAACAACCATGTAGGACAAAGATGTTGCTCGCTAGAATTTTTGCCGCATTCACCGCTTTTAAGAGACTGTTAGGCAGATGAACCACGTCACCGAGTTCAATTAGTCGTAAATATTTTGAGGTAAATATGTTTCAAAAATTCAGAGTGTAATTTGGGCTCATTAGAGTATATGGTCCGTTCATATGGTGGCCTTGACTTTCGATGCTACATAGATTGTCTTCATAATTAGATACTAGGGAGATATATAGAATATAAGCATCCTATGTACTATATTGTAAAATAAGAACACCTCAGATGTATCATATATGTATACGGTACGGAGATAATGATAGCCACTGCTCGGCGAATGGTGCACAATACCTCAGTACAGTATACCCGAAGTACCCGTACCCCATAGGTTTTAATTCATACATTTATGCACCTGTACGTATTCACATTACAATTGTGCTTTGAATATATTTACAGGTTTTAGTAAACATTAAATTCTTCAGACGAACTTACCACATTTATTCTGATAGCTAATACATACGTTTCGTCCTCTGAATCTGGATGATCATTATCCAATATTATTCCCTAGGAGATCTTCCAACTTTACACATGGATAATCTCACCCTAGGATTCCTTGTCTCTTCCCATCCACCATTTCTGGAAGCCTCTTACCACCCTCACCGCACTCTCACTTATATCATTGCCGCCGGAATCGCGCGAGGTTCGCTGCTCTTCTACCACAAAAAGATGTTGC
Source organism: Nidula niveotomentosa (assembly GCA_036937135.1). Taxonomy (NCBI): domain Eukaryota; kingdom Fungi; phylum Basidiomycota; class Agaricomycetes; order Agaricales; family Nidulariaceae; genus Nidula; species Nidula niveotomentosa. The sequence goes on along the minus strand of JASFDE010000358.1, from coordinate 12,388 downwards.
ACATCTCTCCAACGAAATATATGGCTCGCGCGGTGTTGTATCTAGTTGCAGTGCTGGAGGCAAGGAAATGCATGCGCAATGGTCTCTATTACTTTGAGCCGCTACTTGTAGCGCCGCCAAGCCGCGTAAGACGGTCGTCGCTGCTCCTCCAATGCATGCGATCCCACTCCAACTCTTCATCGAAATCGCAGGAAAGAGTAATATCTGCGAGGTTCGATAATTTCGAAATAGTGGTTATATGTGAATCCTGTATGAATGGTTAAATAGGTGCGTGCCATCCAAAGAAAGAGAAGATACTGGTAGAAGAGCCGAAAAATGAACCTTATATTCCATAGAATTGACTGCGCAATATTTCCTATCAAGGAAATTTACGGCTAATCTCGTAGCATGAGGGAAAACTTCTGGACTAACCTGGAGTAACCTGCTCAGAATCTGGACCTGCACACGTCGTATAAATGAATTGGAGCAAAGCATCCTCAATAGTCTTCAATGACTGAAGATCGAAGATCTTTCCCGACTTGGCTGAGTGGACCATACAAACAGAGAGTAAGACGAAAGTAAGAAAGCGAAGGCAGGGCGAGTTCACATCACTGTTCGAGCAAACGGTCATAGTTATCAGAGGAACTACCTGCATACCATATGACAACGAGCATATGCAGACCAGGAAATCCGAGAACTATGTAGCCTTGGAAGATGGATGACTCAGATCTATATACCGGGCTCAGCTCGAGCAAAAGCGCATGCAGGGGAAGCGCGAGCGACTGTGGGAACGCAGAGGCAGAGATAATTTCTAATATTTGATTGTACGAGAAGGACTGAGGTTGGGCTGACACGCGAGGAGGTGGAATATGGTCGTATAGTCGTCACAGCTGGTCCATAAATTCACGCGCTTTATTTCGAGTTTTCTGCTTCAGATGAAATCTATATGGTTTTGTAAGGATACGCTGAACGAGAGTAAGGCGCATCTTATGGCATGTTTCCCGCCCTCTCATGCATCAATGACGTTCTGGATCCATAACCAGGGTCCCATGCTGAGGCAGACTAAGTGGCTGAACAATGTCCGGAGGGTTTGTGCGCGTGCAAAGCGCGACATGAGGGAGAATGCATGTTTATCTATAGAGGAGAGGAGCTTGATGATGCCTCGCACTAGCTCTAGGGAAACTTGGTCAATAAGTCGAAGAAAGATGGGCCCGGGGTTTAAGAAGACATGGGCGAGGCAGTTGAAAGGAGTACCGTAAAGAATGAATTTAAGGAAATGCTTTGTGTCGATGGAAATTGGTTCGAAGCTGTTGAAAGTGAGTGCGAAATCAGCGAGTTTCACCCAAGATTCATCATAACCTTCCACCAAGATCATCTCAGGCCCTTGCGCGCATCCTGCTTCCGCCCTTTCTCTTTCAGCGAACTATGGAATGGCTGGTCTCCTAACAATAGATGCTGTGGATTGCACACATACATATATATGTCAAAATATTCTCCATGTCATTCCTCTCGCTCCTTCTACGTTCCTCCTTTACTCTAAGTATCTTGATTCTTGAATGCCTCAGACTACGCCGGGTAGTCTAAAGGTTTAGAATAGATCAAAACAAATGTTCAGCACGGAAGAGGAGTACAATGGACGCGTTGTTTTAGCTCATTATGCATAATTTGCTCAAAACAATGACGACTTCGGTCTCGCTGGCATTGTTAAAATAGACGGGACCGTAATCAATGCTATTGCTGCACGTCGCGGAGATGACATCATGTAAATCTGTTTAGAATCGATGCAATCTACTTTGATCTATTCACGTCACAAATACGTGTTTTTCCGAGGAGAGAGAAAGGGCAAAACGTTACTAATTATTCCTGCGTAGTGGCCACGTCCCTCTCTCTCCGTTCCTTCTGTTCCCTCGCCCACAGTAGCGACTCCAGCTTAAGCGGAAACATCGCTTCCCGAGCCCTCGTGCTCTCCGCACTCCACACCGGCAGTACCCCGTCTAGCTCCCGGCGCGCAGCGATTACATCCTCCCTCAGTTCCCGCGCATACCCCTCCTCGCTATCCCCCAGCACGGTGTACACCATCAGGGACGAGGGGTTCGCCATTTCTCCTCGCCACTTGTCGATCGCTGCCAGGCGCGCGCTTTCAAATTCCAGCAGGCCCTTTGAGGTTGTGGGGTAGGGAGTGAGGCCCTGCCAGGCGAGGGCGAGCCAGGTGCTGGCGACATCCGCGATGGTGAAGGGGGTATAGGCCATCGGTGCGCCGATGAAGGCGAGGGAGGGGTTGTGCGCATAGAGGACATGTCGGTGCAGGGAGGGGATGCGGTTTGGCTGCGTCTTCTCTGAGATGAGGGGTATATGCCTTTGTTCTGTTTTTGGGACAGAGGGATCGAAAACTCGTATAAAGTCGGGGAACACCTTGTACCCCGTTCCCAGCTGGACGAAGTCGAGGTCTTCGATGAGCCGCCCATCAGTGAGGTGTGCGTCGAACTTGTTCCCGGCGGGTGTGGATTTGAGGACGTACTTAGCCACAGGGGCGACCATGGCGATGCGCTCGTCAGGGAGGGAAGGGAAGCCGGGGAATGCCATGCGCCGGATGCTTTGGTATACGGGCGTGCTGGCGACGGAGGTGAGCTGCGCGGCCATGTCGTTCGAGGAGTTGGCGTTGCCGACTACTAAGACGCGCTGTCATACCACGAGTTAGTGTCGGTTAGAACTCCGTTGAGAAAGAATAAAGAGTGTGTATGCACCTTGCCTTCATATCCCTGTGGTCCGCGCCACCACTTTGCATGTCTCGCAATTCCCTTTTCTTTAAGTTCCTCCAGCCCCTCTGTCAAGGGCCACGCCGGGTGATCATACCATCCCATCGCGCCTACTACTGCGTCCCACATCTCTTCCACGTCTCTCCCCTTCCCCTCCTCGCTCCAATCCCTTACCACAACCCGCCACCCCCTCCCGTCCTGCAGCTCCTCTACGCGCACCACCTCCGAGTTCAGCCGGATGGCCCCGGATGCGAGATGTGGTTCAGCAAAGGAGCGAAGGTAGGCGTGCGTTTCAGTAAGGGTGGGGAAGGGCTGTTTGAGAGACGGAGGTAGGGGGAAGGGGTGCGCTGAGAAGGAGAGGAACTTAGGGAGGACGTTGCCGATGAGCCCAGGATATGCGGGGGAAGGCCAGCGCGGGCGGATATCTGAAGACGCAGGACCGGGATTGTCTAGATACCTTAATAGACGACAATACTGAAAAGTTAGTTGACTTGTTGGAACAATGTGGAGAAGACACACAACGCACCAAACGCCTCCAACGTCATCTCTTCTTTCCACCAATTCCACGCGCTCAAAATCACCGCGTTCAATCAAATTCCTGAGCGTTACGAGACCAGTCGGGCCACCTCCAATGACGAGAATACGCTGCGGCCTTGGGCTCTCAAACGATGAAGTTGACGTTGAAATAGCCATCGAGTCTAGAGTCTATGAGAGTGAGGTGTAGGATGGGCTAGATGCTCTTATATGAGTAAGTTGAACGGATTAGAGGCCAGGAATAAGCTTACCGGTGGACGAGCGCCTTAGTGCCATTACGGAAGCCCCGGAGGGAAGACGCAATCCTGCCATAATGATTCGTGATCAGGGTGAACTTGGCCTCGACTGAGCGTGTCGTGATCGGCATAGGCGAAGAGGCGGCACACGACTCATGGGCAGAGGTCCAAATTTTCATTTGAATATCGCTACACATAGAACGTTGCTGGCAGGTCCTTATATTCTGACTGAACGATACAGTAACACTAGTATTACACGGAGGAAGAGATATAAAAAATGAGCCAATAATGAAATCGGGGTATACACTGTACAGTGAGTCGTCATGCGAAACGGTAGTCCGAACCAACCCCAGCGAGCAGCCGTACCCAAAGCGGTTTACAGCGATACCACCATCACAGAAACAAGCACTGACGTCGCGACGGACCACGAAATGACCGAACTGAGCGAGAGACGAGGAAGGAGCGGGATGAGGAGGCGAGCGGGTGGGACGATGGAAAAAGGAGAAGCGGACCCTCACTTGATATGCAGCCTCTTCAGCATGTCGGACCACGAGTGCCCCTGGTGCAGATGTGCGGGGCCCGAATTGTCGAACGAGCCAGGCATCGGCGGGTCCCGGTCGTCGTCCTCCTCCTGCTCCGCCGGGGTAAGGTCGGACTGTGGCTCGTCGTGCAGCGCCGCGTCCTCGCCGGTGATCACTTGGGAAGCGTGTTTGCCAGCGGCGGCGGCCTTTGCTTCTACCGCGACGGCCTGCACAGAGGACTTTGGGCGGCCTTGCAGAGGTGCGTGCGCCTCGTGCTCGCGTTTGAGCTCGTGTTCCCCCGTCGGCGCTGGGACTTCCTTCTTCTCCCCGCTAGCGGCCCCCTCATTTGGGGGCACGACCGTGACATTCTCGTTTTCCCCCGGGTGGGGCTGTTGTAGCGAGGAAACCTTGTCCAGGCCCAGCTCGTCCTCATCGTCATCGTCATCCGAGTCTGCCCACCCCTTACTTGACGCGCTTCCGCTCGTCTTGCTTGACTTGCTCGCTAGGCTTCCCAAGCGATGCAATGCACGAGCAGATGCAATCGCCGAGCGCCATCTGGCGCGGGGATCGAAGTTCTCCCGCAGCCCGGCGGCTAGGTCGTGCTCGACGGAGGGCTCATGCGTCGTTAGCCACTATGAATAGATTAGAACAAGGATTGTCAGAGTGGTTGGGAGGGAAAAAGAGCATAGGAGGGATGGAGAGTAAAAGAAAGGGGTCACGCACTGGATCGGCCAGCGCCTGTACTGCTGTGAGACGTTTTGACGGATCGGGGTTGAGCAGCGCCTTTATGAAGTCCTTCGCTAAAGTAGATGGAAACAGGGGGTCAACACTCATGAACTGGATAGTAGACAGCCAAAACGCCAATGCCGACGGCAAAAACGCAAAAACCAACGCGGCAGCAAAAGCCCCAACCCCAATGGGGCTCGGAATAACGCAATTGCGCGAGCAAGGGGGAAGGAACAGTAATGAAGCCAGCAAGGAGGCGGGAACAGCAATTAAGCAAAGAAGGGGGAAGGAACAGGAATAAAGCAAACAAGGAGGGAGGAATACCAATCAAACAAACGAGGAATTAAGCAAACAAGTAAGAAAAAGAAACAGAACAAGGGAACGACCAGGCACCTGCTACGGACACATTCTTCCAATACCGCTCGTGGAACTCAATCTGCGCGGAGGTTGTCTCCCGGATGAGTGTCTTGACGTCATCCGAGCGGAAGGGCGAGTACCCGCAGAGGAGAACATAGGTGATGATGCTGCTCAGCGCGGTCAGTGTCAGGAGGGAGCACACAGGTGGGTAGAGGTGGAATCGGACGGCTCACCCCGTGGACCACATGTCGACTGGCTTCCCGTGCCCCTCTTTCATGAGCACCTCGGGCGCAACGTACCCGAAGCTCCCGGCGAGGGAGGTGAGCTGCTCTTCTGGCGAATGGAGATGCTTGGCGCTGGGGTTGGTTGACTGGGTGTCAGCATCAGGAATGTAACCGCGGGAGAAAACGAGCAGCGCTGCCGAGAGAACAGGAAGAGGCAGAGTGCCGCCTAGAGAACAGAGGGGTATAGCGCCGCCCAGATACAGAGGAGGCACAACGATCTCCAAAGAACAGAAGGCGACACCAAAGAACGGAGGGTGGTATCAAAGAACGGGAGCAGGCAACTCACATCCCAAAATCGGCGATCACAATATCGCTTTGGGGGTCCTTGGTACGGTAGAGGATATTTTCGGGTCTAAATATGATAATATCAGCATCCACAAACTGTTTCGAAGGGAAAGGAAAGAAGACAAACGCACTTAAGATCCCGATGCACGATATCATGGTCATGCAAGTACTTGACGCCCGCCAGTATCGACCTGCATCGCTGTCTGCTTAACTCGGAGTTGCACTGGAGGTGCATAGCCACTGACCTGACGACGCCCACGGCGTCCTTCTCGGTGAACTTGCCGCGCTGCAGGATGCGCTCAAAGAGCTCGCCCCCCATCGCGAGCTCGAAGGAGAGGTAGTACTTTGAACGCGACTCGAACCATTCGTAGAATTTGACCTGTTCAGTCCGCGTCAGCTTCGCGATACATGGAAAGTATTACATTTCAAGGAGGGAAATTGAACGGAGGAAGCGAACTGGTGAAAGGAAAGGACTTGGGAAGGCAAGGACTCGGGGGAGAAAACGCACGATATTCGGGTGGTCCAGCCCCTTCAGCACGTCCATCTCGCTCCACACGCTCGCCTCGTTCCCCTTGACCTTCTTCTTCGGGATAATCTTGAGCGCGACTTCCTTCGTCATGGTCGACCGTTCCCCCGAGCTCGGGGTAGGAGACGGGGGCCCGGGCGAGGAAGGGCGCGAGCTGCTCTTCTTCTTCGCTAGCCCAATGCCCAAGTGGCGCTCCCCCTTCATGCTGGACGGCGGCTCCGAGCCTGAGTCGGCGGCGGCCCCACGCTCAGCGACGGCGACCTGCTCAGGGGGCACATACCATGTCGCTCTCTAAGAAAGAAAAGGTCGCGCAAGCGAAGAAGGAAGGAGGTCAGGATCGGGAGAAGGGTCGTGATCGGGTACCCGGGACATACCACGACTTTGCCAAATGTCCCGGTGCCCAGAACTTGATGGACCTCGTAGAACTTCTTCTTCGAAAAGCTCGGCGGCTGGGGGAGGAGTGCTTCCTTCAAGGTGAGATGCTTCATCGTCGTTCTTGCGCGAAATGGGGGTCAGGAAGGAAGAGCGATGATTTTCTCGTGTAGACGCCGTGGCGTCGAGATAAGCCTCTTATGGAAGGGTTGCTGAGGGCAAGGGCAGTGGGCAAGGGCAGTTCTGCAGTGGCGTGGCGTATGTACTTCGTGAATACACTACCTGTTGTGGGTGTAGAGTGAGTGCCCAAGATGTGTTGAGGAGAACGAGCCGGCAACGACGACGAAGATTTCAGGGCGGTGGACCGGCAGCTATGATGGATCCAACCATTCATGGCGTCAGAAGTGAGCCTCGAGGCGCGGCCCGGGCCGCCCGATCCAGCTTGCCGATGGGTGGCCAGTGACGCAATCGATTCTGAACTTGGTATCATCATCAGGCAATATTTATATTCTGACGTACATATACAATGCCCAAGCTAGCACAGGCGCGCACATCACCAGCCATCGTCAAAATACGGGTCATAAGGCTCCTCGCCTCCATGAAGCGACCTCGACAGAAATCTGGGTTGAAAACCACCGTCTTCGTAGTCCTTCCCGGTTTATTCAGACTGAGAAAAGTGGAGTTCAAACCATTTTACGCAGAGTGAGGATATTGTCGACCAGTCTCAAAATTATATCACCACAGTCTTGTAAACTGTGGTATATGGTCTAAGCGTGGAGTGGCTGTGCAATCAATTCATGGTTCATGTCGGTGTTTCACATTTCACAACCGCTTTCCTAGGACGCTAATAAGCAACAACCTTGTACACTCACAACAAGTGATCCATGCCGAGAGAGAAAACGCACGAGTTCGAAGGTTAAGGCTGCTGCGGCTGCGACTCAGGAGGACTTGGTCGATGTCAACTGGGTCGTCTTCGATAAACCCTGTCTCAACAATTGTATCCCCTTGCCCATCGAGATCCCTCGCTCACTCTTTAACGTCAAGTCACTAAAGTGCCAGGGTCTATTTCCTGCCTTGATGCGGGAGATACTTTCCTTTGTCGCCCTCAAAGATTGCAGTCGAACCTGGTTGAACAGAGCATATTGACGAGGTGTCTAGCTTCTCTGAGCCAATTCCATATACGAGCTCGTTCGCCACCACGCTGGACGAGATAACTAACGATGACGCCGTCCACTTGGTCGTCACTGCCCGCGGTTCTTATCTGGTGGCTGCGGTCGAAGAGCATGGCGAGGAAGACATTCCCGAGATTAAACGTGCGTTTTTGTTGTCCTATACTATTCGAGCATTTCTTTGACATCGCTACAGGCTACAAGAAGATCCTTTCGAAACCGGGACAAGTGCCATCCGTCGCTGCCAAGTCCAAAGAGTATGTTTCCGTCCAGGGCCATCGTCTCTGATTATTTTCTCATTTTTGCCCAGCGCAAGGGAATTCGCGATAAGTGCTGTTGCCCTACCCTGATGCTAGCTGGCTTTGGTCCTTGGATGGGCGTCCTTGGAGGCGTATTCACCGACAAAGTTATTGTGCAAAGACTGACTGACCTGATGTAGCTCGCACATTCGTCAACAGAAGAAGATGCTCGAGTCTACCATTTCGCACGAGTTTTAAAAGCCGTCTGTGAAAGTCTCGTTCAGCTTGGATCTTACTACAACAAAATCGCTGCTTCCCCGATCCCTGCATCCACATATTCCTGCTTTAGTCCTTATCCGACTTCATTTACCGATGAGGACGGAAACGATCCACTTTGAATACATAAGAGTGCTGGAGGACGACGCAGCTTGTGTAACATACCTAGCCAAAAATTCCGGCGAAGTCAAGTTTGTGTCCAGATACGGCATAGAAGTACACAAGTTCTTAGCCGCCGAGAAGCACGCTCCCACTCTTCGCTATTGCGGTTCACTATCTAGCAGAAATCTTCCGGTTGATGAACACTCACCCGAGGCACTGTCACTCGGTCCTATGCAAATGATCGTGATGGACTATGTTTCCGACAGCAATTTGACCCCACCCAACGCCCGTGAACAGCTTGAGGTGGTTTTGAACAAGCTTCACGTCGCAGCCTACGTTTGAGGCGACTTACGGCACCAAAATGTCTTGTTCGATGAAGAGAACGAGGTTATGTTCATCGACTTCGATTGGTCTGGCTACGACATGAATATTTGTGATGATTCTCTGCCCGCAGACTTCCAGAAGAAGATCGAGAATAACAAGGAAAACATCCAGTCAGTCGATCATTATGTGTGCTATCCGTTAAATCTGTCGAAGCGCATCAATTAAGCGAAAGGTGTAAAAGATTTGGCACCTATTCGGCCCCTGCATGACTGGGGATATGATGGACAAACTGCCTTTATAGTAATTGCATTTTTTTTGCTGCCTCTTTTCATGTACATATTATACATACCCAATGCCATTATTCATTATCCATATCCATGTCATTAAGCTGCTCTTCGAAGTGAAAGGCAGGAGGGATGGTTTTATTTGGTCTGCAGCTTTTTATAATTATAATTATAATTAATTCAGGCTACAAACATATTTGTCATGGTATGTCAGTGACTAAGACTGGCAAGTTGAGACACTTATGTGGCATAACAAGCTAGTAAAGTACTTCTGATTCAGGTACAATTTATCCTCTATACAAGGATCTGTGAACTATACTCCTCTTTATCCTCTGCCCACATGAGGAATTGAAAAGAACCCAAAAATCAGTGAAGGAATGATCAGAAGTGTTTTGAAGGAGGCAGGATACATCAGGCATATGGCAAGAAGGGTTCCATACCTCACAGAGGCTCATAGGAAGGTAAGAAAACAGTGGGTACAGATGAACAGGAGGTTGACAAAGGCTCAGTGGAGGAGGATTATATGGTAAGATAAGCGCTACATGTATTTGGGCAATACTTGGGGCCATGTTAGTGTTACATGCATGCCAATAAATCATATCATGACAACTGCATCATGTCAAGTTTCATGCAGTCCCCCATTCACATTATGGTCTGAGATGTATCATGAAGGGCATGAAAGGGCCACTGATTGTGCTGGAATATGATGGAGGGAACCTTCAAATTCATCAGATGTCAGCCCCATCAAGCCAGTCTGGCATAAAATAAAAAAGATCCAGCAGTCATTACCACATCCTCCCAACGCAGTAGAACAACTTAAAGCTACTGTTTTTGCCACCTGGGACCAACTACATGTAGAAGACATCAACAAATACATCAACAGCATGAAAAATGGTGTTGAGACAGTTTAGCTGCATCTAGTGGACATACTCCATTCTAGTTCTTATGGGCTCTAGATATTGGACTTAATTTAAATTATTCTGGATTTCACATGGTTTCACTTTCATTGAATGACTAAGTATCTAGGTGCATGTCTTTGTTGAGTGATCATAACTTAGCAATGTGTTGTCACAAACTGTCTCTGGAGGTGTATTCTGGAGAGTCACATGATTATGCAAACTCAGAGGAGGTGAGAGAATGTTGTTGGAGCATGGGAAACAAAACTCCAGTGTGAAAACTGGAGGTAACACCAAAGTGGAGGTTCAGTGACAAAACACTGCAGAGGGGTCAGGACTTGGCTTCAGCTTATAAGAAGCTGCACCCTCCTCAATCCTAGGTCCTGTATTTCAGATGTAGAAGTTAACAGAGGTGTCTGGAGCAAAGATTTGGACTTAGGAAATAATCCTTTTATCACAACAGAGATGTAAGGAGATGAGAGGTATGAGACTGAGACTGAGACTGAGGAGAAAGCAGGGAGATTGCAATATTGCAATTAACAAACTGGAGAACTAATACAGAGAGTATTCAAGTTTATATACAGGAGCAGAGACTCCTTGTGTCATGAATTTGCCTTTCTTTTTGGCAATTACTATAATCTTATCATAAGATCTTATCACAGGAGGATCTTATCTTGGGATTGACACATGGACATTGCATGGATAACATGATGAGACTGTGCCCATGCAGACAACACACAGCTTGGTTTCTTTATGATCAATTATTATTTACATGCATATAACACATGTAGCACAGCAGGTTCTATTATTACTTACAATGTGTAGTACATAAGTTGTACATGCATAAGACATGTGTAGAGTAGTATTTAGGGACATCATTTGTATTGGAAACCCCAGTCTTGAGCTGGTCTTTTCTCCACTAGCAATATATCCCACTCTTCCCTTTTCCCCACCCCTCTCCCTTCTTTATCTCTCTCTCCTCTTTGAGTGATTAAGACAACCTCAACATTGCACTATTAAGAGTGTATTGTTTGTGTGTCTGACACCTTGGCAAGGAGTTGAGTAAAGGAGCAGAGTAATGGTGGCTGAGATGTGTGGCTGAAACATCATGGAGAGGATATGAATAAATGATAAGAATTAACACTAAGACAAAAGGATAAAGAGATAGTCAGATATGACATAATCAGAGATAAGAGAGATAGGAGTAAATATGAAGATGAACAGAGCATAATAGAGATGACTGGAGATGGGCTTGTACAATTTGCTGAAACAATGCCCAGAATAATTCAGAAGTATGGAGAAGTTGACTGGAGAAGAGCATAGATGCCTGGAGCTTGGATGTATGAGTACAGATTTGCCAGGGAAGTGACTTGGTGTGAAAACAGGATATGACATGTGTGTATTACATAATCTAAATTTACTTTTTGTGGCAGTGAGTAGATGCAATTGTTAGCAGTGTTTGGCAGGAAGCAAAATGTACTCACTGGTTGTGATAGCCTCCCTGCCCCCCCTGGTGCCCCTGCCTCCCCTAGCACCTCTGTGCCCCTTTGCCCCCTACACCCCCCCCCCCTCTCATGCTGGTTGTCTTCATAGTTCCTTCTGTTCCATTCCCTTCTACTGCTTCACCAGCTTTTGAAGTGGCTTCCTTGTCAGTCTCCATAGTGACCTTCTTGAGAGCTGGTCTCTCACTGGTGTCTGCAACAGACTGAGTGTGCTTGCAAACCTCCCACTTGGAGGGAGGTGGATTGGTGCAAACTGTCATATCCCATTTTCATCAAAGTCCTTCTTCTTGATGTCTCCAGATGTTTCTACTTGACTCCAGCACTTTCCCACAATACTCAGAATGTCCAGACTGAGCCTCTTAGCTCAGTACAAGTCAATCTCTGTCATTCACTAATCTCCCTCAGTTTCACAATATCTTGCTTATGTCATCTTTGTCCACTTTGTTGTCTACTTATCTTGGCTCCAATTCTTATCTCAGATTTATCCCCACTTTACATATACTCCATATTAGTTTCAGCCACAGATCTCAGCTACTCCATACTGCAATGCTCCTCATACTTGTATTATGACTCCTTGCCAAGGAGTCTTCAGTGTATATAAACCCCTATACTTTCAGTACTTCTCCTTAGTTTGTTAATTGCTTAATTGCAATTCTCCTCAGTTTGTTAATTGTTTAATTGCAATACTTCTGCATTACTCCTCACCCTCAGTATCTCAGTCCTTGTCTCCACACCCCTTATCTCTTTCATCCCACAGTCTGTCATATCCTGTTTGTGATGCTCAGTCAAACCTCTGAACCTCCCTACAACCTCCAGGAGTCTATGCATCAACTACTGGGAGACTTCAGCAATACTTTGATACATTATCAGAACTTTCATCATATTTCATTTGTACACTTCATCATCTTCATTCTTATCTTCCTTAGTCTTCATTATTATTTCATTATATTGTATTCACCTTATGGTCTCATTCCTTATGATACATTCACATGATCCTTTCCATTCCATTATCTTGCTTAG
>JASFDE010000357.1:0-15553 GCA_036937135.1 Nidula niveotomentosa | reverse complement strand
TCAGAAGCGCAGAAGCTGTTGGATTTCACGGGCTCATAGTCGGGATGGTTCACTGTTCCACAGCTTGATATATATAAAATGTCTATGTTACACTACATAACGACAAAAATACAGTTCCATTGAATAGGGAGGACAGTTTTAGTAAGACACGAAACTATCTGTGCGTCGTAAAAAATAAAGTACTGGTGATATTATGCTACATTAATACAAACTGTCTGAGCATCTGAGTAGTGGTCGTCATCACGTATATGGGGATTCAGATGGGCATCGGTCAAAAAGAAAGCGAATTGGAGGGACCGATGCTGACAGGGGCACTCAGAGCGTACGAAAGCGATGCATGAGCGGTTCCTCGGATACTTGGCGCAGCGTGCGGATGCATTGCAGCGGATGTTTGGGGCGGTGGCGTAGGACCACTGGCGTGGTGGTGGTGGTGAGGAGGAGCTGCCACTTTTTCCGCCGACCTATGTTTTGAGACGCCCAAAAATATAGCGGACGGGTGAGAATTATCGCTGCGCCTGTCGAGCTCGTACATAATAAAAAGGAGAGTCTCGTCATCGCTAATGATTTCTTGCGTAATCATTGTCGGTAAAGCTATAGGGGCATTTTTAGTTCTTGTCGTAGTAAAGACAAAAAGGGAAAAAAAACGCACAGGGATCAAGCCAGCGACACCGATTAAGACTCGAGTCTGGCATCACCACGTTCACTGTTCCCATCTCGATGTTGCTGACGTCAAGAAAGCCGGTTTCTTCTGATATGCAGGCGTGGTTTGCGTACACTTTGGTGACGCACTTGCCAGACATACTCCAGACGCTCGAAAGACAGAGGTTAGGGGTGAAGCCATGAAGACCAGGCGGACTCCGAATATCGTTCACGGTTGGAATAGATAACTTTATCTGGAAATTTAACGGCCTGCAGACAGCGGCGGAAGAGCCGAGGAGCGCGTCAGGCTTGATGGAGAGAGGGGACATGCCCTCGGCAGACAAACAAAATGCAGTGACCCTGTTTTGAGGGTAGCGAGAACCTGACGGAAAGACAGGGAAATTTCGTATCGAGTTTACCGTCGCGGCGTTGTGAGGCACAGCGCCGCCTCGATTCACTCCTCGTGCATCGAACGGACCAGTAATAGGCGAAGAATGGGGTGAAGATGAGCTGTAAGAAAATCTGTTGGTTGGAATGGTGAGCGTGGGAGAGCGGGACGGGTTCTGGGGAGCTAACAGCCCGTACGGCGAAGACGGGGAATGGGCAGCGTGCATCGAAGGTGAGTAGTCTAAGTCCACGGGCGAGTATGAAGACGGGCTATATTGAGGTTTGGACGGAAACAGGCCCATTGGACCCTGTCCGGGGTGTAAATCCAGCGGATACATGTTCGGTCGGTGTTCCGGCGTTGGTGGGAAGTCTGTCAAAAAATCAGGGGGGGAGAAGTCGGGCGATGCAGAGTGCGACGAGGGCGCATCGTTGTCATCATAATCGAATGGGATGAGGCCGTTGGAGTCCCAGTGATCCTCCGCCTTGACCGTGGGCACGGTCTGGCCGGGCTCGAGGACGAGCTCCTCCCCACCTGCGACGAGGTGAAATTCTAAAATAATGATAATGAGGGGGCATGTCCACGGCGCGCGAGATGAGAACAGACCTGGCTCGCCCTTCCACATGTTGCGGAGGACCTGGATGTGACTAGCGACTTGCTTCTTGGAACGGACGATGCCCGCTCGCTCGAGGTAGTCTACGAGAAATTGGTTGCGCCAGCGACTGCGGCCGCGGGACTGGGAGTAGGTAGCGTAAGGGGATTCCCAATACTCGCGCAGACCTGGAGCGAAGAGCGGGGTACGTTAATGGGAGTAGGGGTGGAAGAGGGATTGCCGACCTTGAACAAAAATCTTCTCGATGCTCTCCGGCCAGACCTCGGTACCACTGCCGTCCTTGAGGAGCTTGCGGTGTTTCCTCTGTGGAGTAAGGCTTTTGGGCATTGCGTCCGCCCTCTTCATGGTAGGTGGGGTGGGATGGTGGAGGGACAAGGCGCGACGCGTAGAGGATAGAGCAGCTAGGGAGACGCGCGCAGGAAAGGGGGTGAAGATTTCATTGATGCTTGAGTTATATACGGATGGGAGGTCGTCGTTCCGGGACTATTTTGTGGTCAAAAACAGGGAACAGCACCAGTTGAGGAGAGTGGACGGGCAGAATCAAGATCCGAGATGCGGGACCAGTCAGGAAGGTGAGAACCGTCAAGTTGGAGATAGGCCTAATAGTGCAGATCTCAGATCGCGACAGTTCCGCGAGCCAACACTGCCTGTTTGAGGATGGTTCCTCTTGCGTCCCGCTGCAGCTGCAACCACCACTGCACACGCACACGGCCCGGAGCATTCGAGGGCCTCTATGTCCTACGTGCACGATATCCTCCAAGCACAGCACCATCGCTGCCCTCACCCATCCTCGCCGACAACGCCAGCAAGACAGTGCCCTGGACATCAGATGGGGCGCCTTTGAGGATTCCTAAAGCGGGGGCAGAAAAGAGGGACAATGACGGAGGGGACCGAAGTCCGATGGGGCAGTTGGAGCTGGCGCCGCCGCTGCAGGAAGAAAGCGTGGGAGCGACGCGGGCTGCCAATCGATGGACAAGCAGCCACAAGCAGCTGCTGAGCCCAACAGCACATAGCAACGTAGATCCCACAAGGTCCGATCGATCCACGGAAGTAGATGGCGCAGATTTCGAGGCTAGATGCATCCCTCAATCCGGCAGGTACGGCCCCAGGACACGAATCACATGTGGGATTGGCGCGCCGCACTCGAGTCACGTCCAAACCGGGGTGCGTGGGAGCTCGCGTAAGAGCGGCGCAATGTCTCGCGCGATCCTCCGTCGCTCGCATGGCGCCGCCGTCACATCCCGTCACGACGCGTCTGCAGTACCGTCGATAATCTATGAGCGCCGTCGAATCGCTCACGCAGAAATGGCTGCGACAGAACGTCCAGCCTTACGCAAACTCCAGCCGTGTCTACGCAGACATCGATGCCGTCCTCGCCCGCTTCCCCACCCTACGGCCCAAGTCCGATGTATACAGTCAGTCGTCTCTCTTTCTCTCCATTCTCTTGCTCATTCCTCCCAGCGTTTGATGATGGTCGTACACAGCTCCTGCTCTGTCTTCACGGACTCCTTCCCATATCATTCCGGCAGGCGTCGTACAACATCCCCATTGCTCTATGGGTGACCAGAGAATACCCGCGTCAGCCGCCGATTGCCTATGTTGTTCCGACTAACGACATGCTTGTCAAGGCCGGAAGGTACGTCGAACCCAGCGGAAGATCCAACATTGAATACATACAGCACTGGGAACGCAAGGACGAGGTGCGTGTCCCGCCATGACTGTCTCTTGCCCTGTGTCACCTACTTTCGCTAGGGCTGCAATCTCTCCGGCCTGCTCGAAGCTATGCAGGACCATTTCTCCAGAGAGCCACCCGTGTATTCCAAGCCTAGGAACATTTCATCTGAATCATCAGCTCGTCCTCCCTACGCGGAAAAGCCACCACCTCCGTTACCCGTCCCTGACTCATATCGTTCTACACCTTCGCCCGCGGGTCCTCACGAGCGCCCTGTATTGCCGCCCAAGCCTGGCGCCTCGCTTCCAACTCACCTACCTCTCCTCCAGCCTCTTGAGAACCCCAGGCCGCCATCTCAACCTCCAAGCCACCAATTTGTGCGCCGGCATACTTCTCTTGATTGTTGTAATTGACGTCATCTCAAATTTAGACAGGGCCTCCGCCCCTCCCACCACATCCTCCGTTAAATCCAGCGCTTGTATATCGTGCAAGCCCAGCTAATTCTCCGGCGCCAGCTGACCATAACTCACCCGCTCGAGTCGTTGCCTCCCCTGTACCCTACCCACCAAGCCGGCCATTTTCAGCCGCTTATGCTAACCCACCCCCACCACCACCACCACCACCCCTTCCGCTCTATCCTCCGACGAATACGATTTTAACGCCACCACCGCCCGTCATTCCTCCCCTGCAACCCCAACCCATCCCCCATCCAGTCCCCAATTTTCTCGATGAAGATCTAGCTCCCATTCCCAACGACTCCGGCGCGTCTGGATCTCTTCTCCCTCTACGCCCCCCAAATCCAGAGCTGCTCCGTTTGCACGACCAGGTCCATCGCAAGCTGACGTCGGAGCTCGGCTCGCTCACCCAGGCGCTCGCACTCGACGCTGAACGACTGCGCGCGCATCAGACGGATCTCCTGGCCGGTGAGCCGGCTATCCGCGACGAGATGGCGCGATTAGAGGCAGTGCGCGACGTTTGTCGCAGCGTCGCGAACCGGACCAGACAGGCAGTTCAGCAAGCGGAAGCGAACATCGCCGAGCTCCGGCGGAAGGGAGATCCGGAGGTCGATGAACTTGTGTGTTCGACCACTATCGTCCATAATCAGTGAGTTTTGCCCCAGTGGCGTCTTCCCCCCGAATAGATCTAACAAAATTCTAGGCTTATTAACTTAGTAGCCGATGACAATGCTATAGAAGACACCATTTATCATCTGCACCGGGCATTGAATACCGGACAAATAGAGCTCGAACGATTCTTGAGGGTAAGTATATACCTACCCTCTTTCTTTGCAGATCCCTCATACCTTTCTTGCTCTAGACTGCCCGCGTGCTTGCAGAGGAGCAGTTTATGAAACGCGCGCTAATAGATAAGATCCAGTCCGCGGTACCCTTGGGTGCATCGATGGCATCTGGATGGGCTTAGCATACACACATGAGACAATAGGACCTGACGTGTCGTAATTGTAGCTATTCATGTGTGTGTACACCACTTTAGTGCATTCGTTTGTTCCTCCGGTGATTTTTTTCCCTAATCTGTCACCTGTTGGGTGTCCGAGATTACTCCTTTACTACTTTTCTCCAGAACATCATGCATATACTAGTTCCTTCTACCTTTGGGTGCCCTGTCTCAATCGCTAGATATTAAGTGCCAGTCAGGTCACCAGGGGGATTTGGGCTAAGAGATACTGTCTCATGCTGCCTAGTACCTCTGGTACTAGAAGTTCGTCTGCCTTTCTCAGCTCTGGTGGCGAAAAAAACCATGACCGCCGTGTCCCACATGGTACGGCCCAGCTAAGATGTGATCAACCAGTCTCTTTTAAATAGCTTACAGGATTGTACATAGTTGTGCTAAAGCTAGACAATTGACATTTCAAACAGGGGTGAAGAAGACCGAATCGGACGGGATGGATAGAAACAAGCACGCTCACAAACCTGTCAATCACACGGATCGTCCGCGCGTCATGAGCACCTTTGGGCCGTTCACTCCAGTTGTTTCCTCACTCCAGAACTTCCTACCCATCGCCACACCCTCATTTCATCTCCACCCTCGATTTCTTCTAAATTTACGCGAACGTTCGCATTTCCTTCTACGACTCGTTCAACTTGGTCCCATACGCGTCGTCGAGTGGGGATGGAGTGTTCGTCTTGCAGGACGAGATCGCGAAGCTGAAGAGAGGATAAATATGGCTGCGGCGTAGTCACAGGATCAGTATGATGTGCGATTTCTTGATTGCGCAAATTTTCCAGTGCGACCTGAACAAGCTCCGATACGCGTTTGCCTTCAATTTGCTTCTGCGCCCGTCGAATCCGTGCAAAAAACGCGGTCACGATAGCAATAGCAATTGCTGATACGTATAAAATATCAGCATACGATAATCTATATTAAAGATCGTTGCGGTGATTGTAACTTACCAAATACAGTTGAACGCCATTCCTGCCAGATTTCTCTGGATTTCACCGTGATCGTGCAGTCCCATGTAAGACTTGGTGTCTTGTGAGCAAGGTAACGACGACCCCTAAATCGAAACAACTCAGCTCTCCCAAAAAAATTCTTTCACAAATGTAACTTACTGTTGATCTTCTCCAATGATTACTCCACCCCATTGGGTTAGTTCTTGGATAGCTTCGTTGAACACATCGTCAAAAGTAGGCAATAGGCGGGGCTGTCGGGATTACATCAGATGTGCCTTGAAAGAAGTAAAGGAATAGAAGCATACTGGGGCCACCTTCTTCATGGACTCCCTTAACTTTTCCACTTCTACACCCCATTTTCTAGCCTCACCCCCGTCTATATCACTGACAGGTTCCTGTATATACTTCCCGCCGGCGCAGATGCGGCTTCCACGTTCCTGACCCAACTTTAACTCCATAGCTTTACCTAGCGCGCCGATGTGTAGTTTCCTCTTCGGATCTTCCAAACAGCGGGGTGGAAATGCAATGCTCCCAATTCCTGGAATACCATTCATTGCTGAGACTACATTCCACACAACAGACGATTCGAAGTCCGACACGTTCGAAGATTGAGGGGAAGACGAAAAGAGCCCGATGAGCCATGGGGGACGCAGTATGAACCCTTTTTCACATGCAACGGAGTACTGAGAGCAAGTGGCATGTTCGGGACATGGAGTACACCTCTCTGGATGAGGCAAGGGGATGAGAGGTAGCATGGGACATGGTTCACCTTCTTCTTGCTCAGAATCCCAGAGCTGCGTCCTGTTCTCTACATTACATGCTTTCACGGCAAGTCTTCTAACCTTAAGCTGCTCCAGGCGTCGATTGGTATTGCCTCCTGCATCGCAATATCCAATACTGGCGGATTCCTGCTTATATTGATATGCAGTAAAGGTTCCTGAGACTATAAACACCATGAAGAGGAAATTCCTGAACATTGTTGCGAATGTCGAGCGTCGCCGAAGAGGATATTGCTCCAATACACTCTCATCTCCGCCAAGTCGTCGTGAGATAGCTGCATTGTTCTCATCGTCTGCGCTATCAGGCACAATATCGCCATCTTCCGCAAGCTCTTCAGATATGAGCTCCTGTGACCCTTCTTCCTGAACATCGCCAAGAGCATGGGTGTCTGGCATCTGATCAGCAGGGCCTTCGCCATCGCTAGTTTCTTGTTTTACGCTTGCCGGAGTCGAAATGGTGGCAGATGGTCGAGTAAATTTAGGTGTCGCAAGGCGACGAAGCTCCTCTGTAGTTATCGAAGGGAGTTCGGGCTTGAAAACGCTGACTCTTGGGGCACCATGTTGTCCATCTTCCTTGTGTGGCGATGAGAAAGGAGACGAAGCATCCATCTGCGGCGGCGCAGACATGGATTTACGTGATTTCCGCGGACCTACGCTCTTTCGAGCGGCCTTGGGTCGCACAGGTGACGGGCGAGCAGGAGATGACGACTCGGCACCCGATTGGAAAATATTGTTATCTTCCCATCCACTATCCTCCGCCTTGGATCATGTTAGGACTTTGTGTTTATTTAGAGCTGAATACACTCACAGGTCCGGAAATGCGACGAGCATGGGTCCCCGCTGCTTCTGACTACGAACAATGAATATAATGGATGTATGATCAGCTGCTAGATAATAATAATAATAATAATAAAATAAGAAAGTACGCACAGTTTTCTTTCTTCTTACAACTTTCTTAATGGGCATTTCCTCCTCTTCGGGCTCGCTCTCCTCAGCAAGTGCTGGTTGCTTGGGGACTATAGTTCGGGAAGGACCGCCAAGGCTAGGCTGTGCAGAAGATCGTCGCCGCTTTGGCTGAATAAATAGGATATTAAGCAGCAGACTAAATTACAAAAGGAAAATGCATACTGGATCAGGACGAACGGCGAGACTCTCTTCTGGCTCTAACGGAGCATGGGAGAGGCGGCGAGAAGATCTCCTAGTTGGGGGCTACAGAAAGGTAAACATATTTGAGATAGAGAAGTAAGAGTGAAACTTGCCTTTGTTGTTGGAACAAGAGGCTGACCAGTGTGACCATCGGTTATCCCGTCTTCACTGGCGATGCTGTTCTCCTTCTTTAGACGCTCCTTCTTGAACTTTGCGGTCCTTGTTTTGATTTCCTCGTTGAAGAGCGTCACAAGCTTCGGTTTGGAGTAGGGTGTGGGATACTTGATATTGTGATAGCCCAAAACTCCGAGCAATTGTGAAACAGTGAGAGATGTGGGATCGAAGTCGGGCTCGAGGTATTCGCCCATTGCAATCACTTGCGCAGCCGTAAGGCGAGACATGTTGAATAAACCAACTCCAGGTAAGATATATCAAGATAGACTGATAGGTGCTGGATACAGGCGCTAATGGAGCCCCAATGTCATCGTCCAGGACAGAGTTACAAGGAACACGTTTGGAGATAACTCAAAGCGTGTTCAACACGCATCAGTACCACGTGATAATAAACAGACATCCTGACGGTCATCAGACTTGGACTCAAACTTAAAAGTGTCTTTCCCAATACCTACTGCGCCCACTGATAGCAAACTGCTAGTAGGATATGAGAATTGAAGCGCTAAAGACCCAACAAGTTACGACGCGAGCCAAACGGCCCGTATATCAATGTTTCAAATTCATGATTTCATCCTGCAATCATCCACAGCACATCATCAGAGATAGATATCTTGCGACGCATAAAGCGTTGTCTTCGAAGCAAGCAGAATGGTATATTTCTCTATCCTGGTTTCAGAAAGCTATGGCTATCTGAATTCTATACTTTTCCTTCAGTCTCCGTCCATCATTAGTAGTTTGGCTTAGCCAGTCCACTGGTCCCGAACCATTTGCCATTTACCTAAAATGAGAGTTGCAGTCAAGAATCCGTCATATTATCATGAAAAAACGAAACTTACCATGAAGCTCCAGTAAGCTGCAGGGAAGAGATCCTAAGAATAAAAATCAGCTAAGTTATTCATCGTGTGCAGCAGTTTCCTGGAAATACCTTCTTTAAGTGATAGAACAGCCTGCAACATAAAGTCAGCCGGCATTCACGGATTTCGAGTCTGTACCACACACCTGTTACTCTTCGCTTGATCAACGAAGTTTCCAAAGGATTCCTTTGGCTGCAAGCCGTACTTGAACTCCGCGAGCATAAGTTCACCGTATCCAGTCAAAAGCTGTATGTGGTCATGATCAGCAAACTATTGCCAAAGTGGATTAAAAAATTCATTACCGGGCAACTGGTATATCCATCATACACTGCACCGCCAACTTTACCAGTCTCCATGAAGGAGAACAGGTTCTCCGTCACTACGGGTGCTTGGGCCGTGATTGCAGCTGCAGTTTTCGAAGTTGGAAGCGATGAGCAATCACCCAGAGCAAATATGTTCCCATACTCGGGATTCACATGCTGGAGAGTCTCCTGGCTAACAGATACCCACCCCGCACTATCGGCGATAGGAGATCCTTTGAAAACTTCCAGGGGTCCCATGGATGGTGTCGCGTGCAGGAGAGTATAATCAGTATCGACAGTAGTCCCATCAGCCTTCTTGAAAGTAGCTTTATGGTTTGCAGAATCAACAGCAACAAGGTTATGCTGGAAATATCCGCCCACTTCACGCTCTTCCCGAAGCTTGTTAAGAGCGTCAGAGTACTTTTTCACGCTGAACATGGTCGGCATGCCAGTGTAAAAATCGATGCTGATATTCTCGCTGCGATTTGTCCTTCTAAACCTGTCCCAAGCCATCCACATAATCTTCTGCGGCGCTGAACCGGAAAAGTGATAAGAATAGTTGTCTCGATATTTAAAACACACTCATACATACCACCAGCGCATTTTATAATGCCGCTAGGCTGGGTGAAGATCGCCTTTCCGTTGCGGAGCCCTTCAATATCATCCCAGACCTTGTCACAAGTGTTGTATGAGTAAATGGAAGAGACGCCAGAGGTAGGATCAGCAAGGGCTTTCGAGAGTCCATCAATAGCATTCCAGTTTATTTGCAACCCAGCTGCAACAACCAGGGTCTCGTAGGAGAGGTCGCGACCAGCGTCTGTAGTGACTGAAGATGAAGCCGGCGAAAAGGATGCGATATTCTCGGGAACATGCGATATATGTTTTGGGATCAAAGATTCGAGCGTTCGACGGAAATCAGTCTTGGGACGAAGGCCAGCTCCGACAAGAGTCCTTGAGGAATGTTACTTGCGTATACGAGATGGAAATTACCAGAATAAACATACCATCCAGGCTATATAAATAACAGATAACCGTAAGTGACATGGACAGACTAGGAGACGAAGACATGACGCACTTGATAATGATGATACTCCGCAGCGTCAACAATAGCAATATCGCCATCTCTCAGAGGCTTTCCAGCTGCCTTGAAGCGGAGATATATCTGGTTTGCCACTGATAAACCAGCACTGCCTGCCAACATGTACATGAGGACAACAAGCGCTAGCATGGATCGCGGGCGTACCTCCACCGACGACAAGCACCTTGTACTTGTCAGCGCTGGGCGCAGAGCTGTTATATCTGACGCCGAGCTTGCATAGAGAGGTGGATTTGCATGCTGCAGAGCAGGAAGCGCGGCTGAAGACGAGCATTTGTAGTGTCAGCAGAGCACCTCCAGAAAGATGAAAATTAAAAATAACTGCGTTGGTTTGTCGCAGCCGAGTGCAGCCGTCGATTGCACAAGATTTCGTCGATCAATTATGCGGTGCTGCGTGACCACCACGTGAGTGCTCGGCATCTGTCGTACCCGCCAAGTGTGAGCGTAGGTGCCTGGTTCGCGACCGCCAGGCGACCATTGTCTACAGCTGCCACAGGCAACCACGCCACACGCACTATGATCCCATGCAACACCCTTCCATCACCCGCTAGTTGGAGACCAGTTCGTTGACCGCTCTGTCGACGCCTTATTTATCTATCTATCGCTAAGTTATCTTCTGCTCGTTGTTCGTCGCTCCACCGGCTGGGCTTTCCTGTCTTTTTGCTTTTCTTCTTCTTTCATTCCTACTATGCTTCCCAGTAATCCGAGAGCTGGACTTCCCAGCAATCCTCGCTCTCGTGTGGCAGGACCATCCACTTTTTCTTCGCCCAACGATGAGACCCGCGGGCGACGCAACGAACCTCCAAGACGCGACTACCGTTTGCAGTCACCTCAACCTAGTGTACCTATTGCAAGGGCGCGAACTGAGATTTCACGACCTCGAGGACCTGGATTGCCAAGCCGCGCTCCATCTCGTCCACAGACGCCCTCTAACACCCAGAATCCCACCCGTGCTCGTTCACATTCCCGACCTCCGGCTCCCTCTCGCTATCAGGATTTACCTGGGATGGATGTGTCTCTTCCTCTTCCTTCAAGAATGGCACCTCCGTTTTCTCGCCGGTCAGATGGTTCCGCCTCTTCCTCGTCCTCATCTGGTTCTTCGATATTTGACAGGAGAAGTGAGCGAGGCGGGTATACCTCCTCTCGCACTAGCTTCGAGGATGACGATGAAAGTAGGGCAGCGAAATCCGTACCCAGTTTTCACAACCAGGCAGCTCTGTACGTAGACTCTAGAAGTGAATCCGGCTCTCAGTTCCCTGGTACGCAGAACGTCCAAGTCTAGTTTATGTCTTTCTGACCACTTGTTCAGACGATGATGGCAATTCTCCCTCCGCTACTGCTCAAGGTCACGGTTATGACATTTGGAGTCGAGTGACTAACGTGGCGACTGCTCTGACCGTCAATGTGAGCAAAGCATGGACTGCTAACATCGTTACGTTTGCTGGCGAAGGTATATCCAGACGCTCTTTAATGTTAATTAATACTAATAGCGGAGTAGAAACACCCCCAGGCGGCGAATCTCGTCTTACTCGTGCAATGAAGGCGTACCATACCTCAAAGGCCCAAAGCCCCTCCGATCTACCTGATTGGCTCTTCACCGAGAGAGAACGTCGAGTACGAGTTTCTCCGGCGGCTCCGCAATCGACTGAGCGCTATGACGACCATGCGAAGGTTGGCATTCCGGTTGCTGAGCCAGCCAAGCGTCGGGATTTGTACCAGTCGAGTGCCCCTCTATTTTCCGCCCAGTCTATTCGAACAGCCCGAGCTGTTGATCAAAACGACCGCGACTTACCTACGCAGCCTAAAGCAGCGCGAGGTGCTGATCGACTCAAGGCAATGCGCGATGCTAGACGCAATGCATCAAACGCAGGATCCAACCTCACGTCGGAGGTGGACATGGGTGTCAGGCATCGTGATAAAACTGTGCCGACAGGTGATGGAGCAAGAGGTCGCAGTGCAGTAGGCGGCCTACCATCTGGCCCTCGCAGAGATTAACATGTATGCGAGCCGTGTTGAGTTTGACAGATTTTCTTGAGTGACCATCATGATGGGATCGAAGTTCTACGGGAACGGACACCTTTGTTTTATTTTCGTCTTCCGGCGAGATAGATGTACAAATCTTCCCATGTACATCATTTCGAGGGCGAGGGACATGTGTATACACGGATATACTTATGCAGTGCATATATGCGGACACTACAGCAGTTGCGATGTTAGATGTACTGACGAGCAAGGAGAGCATACAAGAGGCTTGTGCATGCTGCCCTGAAGCAGACGGGAGCATCTATTTTTGGCGAGATCAGTTTTAAATAGAGGCATGGTGAGGAGCGACCAGGTTGCTCCAGGATGGCAACAACCCAGGCCCTTGGGGAACTCCTCCTTGAGAACTTCATCATTTGGCCGAGTTGACCGTTTGTCATTAGCAACCGATATACAAGGAGGGTGCATGGAAGACCAACAGGATGGGGACATGAAAAATGGTGAGCTTCCAATGCTACTACTAATAGTAGGATACAGCCATGGACGAGGGCAAGATGAAGATACCTGTCAAAGATGCCGCCAGAGCTAGTGGAGTCAACAGAGTTCAGCCAAGGCCTCAATCAAACACTCACCGGGCTCAGACCCTCAGCCAATCTTATAATAACCCACTATCCCGGGAACCAACAGAAATCTTCAATCAGTATGCTGTCTGATCTGAGCTCGTATCCATGGACCTTTAGATCTCCGCGTCGCAATAAATACCCCCTCCCTCGTTTCCCTTATTCATCCCTTTCTTTGACGCCGTTTCCCTTTCCCTTCCCTTCGTTCGTTCTTTCTTCTCTTGTCTTAGTCGAGTTGATCTTCGACTTGTCTAACTTTCGTTCATTCGAGGTTCGTGACATGCACAGTTAGCTCTGTATCCCGTTCTAACCACATTTTCTCTCTAGATCACCCTCTTTGAAAGAGATTCAAAGTAGCAGTCCTCCAGGGAGGTTTATTTTTTTCAGTCCTACGACAATCACACCTCTACGGTCCACTCTTTTCGACTCTTTTCATAATGGTTTTCATTGCTCCTTTTGTCGGTGCTGCTGTTCTTCTTTCCGGCTTTGCTTCGGCTGCCCCTCGTCCCAGGCCAGATAGTGCTATTGATGAGCCGGCGGTCTCAGCTCCTAATGGTACTCCCATCACCGATGCTAGTGCTATGATGTGAGCACTTTAATTGAAGTTTACTCCATTGAAAACGTCACTCATGCTGTCTTGCTTGTACCAGGGCAACTGCTGCTGTATCTTCTGCTACTGTTGCGGCGGCGGCTATGATGACCGCTGCATCGAGCGATTCCAGTTCCAGCAACTACGGTTCCAGCAACTACGGCTCCAGCAACTATGGTTCCAGTGGCAACTATGGCTCCAACAACCAGTATTCCCAGGCGGATAACTCCTGGACAACCACGACTGCTGCCTGGCAATCTGCGTCCACTTCGTCCGCTGCCTGGAATGCGTACTCGTCCCCATCTTATGGCTCTGGCAACTCCAACTGGGGAGGCTCAGGCTACAATGACTGCGTTAACCGTGAGCTATTAAACATTATTGACGGGGGGGAATTTGAAGGCTTACATGGCATATATCAGAATGTATCGCCTCCTATGGTGCTCCCATGCAATCATACCAGGCTACCGCAACAGCTGCTTCTGAAGGAAGCTCTGGAAGCGGTGCCACGCACACCGTCATTGTCGCTCCTACCCAGGGTGTTCTCCGCTACATTCCTTTCGCAGTGAACGCCTCTGTTGGTGACACCATCAAGTTCATGTGGGGTGCCAACAACCACACCGTCACCAAATCGTCGGCCCTTACTCCTTGCAACAAGTCCTCCGATCCCCTGTTCGCCTCTGGTACCCAAAACAAGGACTTCGTCTGTAAGTATTTCCCTCCAGGATTGTTAGACATGATTTCTTATTATGCGCTTCCAGTCACGCAAGTTGTGAATGACACCAACCCGACTTTCTTCTACTGCGGGACACCCACTCACTGTCAGAAGGGCATGTTCGGTATCATGTAGGTAATCTTGTTCTGTGTTTGAAGCAGCCGACTTATTCCTGTTTCTTTCGTTCAGTAACCCTCCCAACGCCCTGGCTGCTCCCACTTCCGTCTCTGGCATGATGCAATCATTGACCGCCAATGTAAGTGCAAACGATGACGTTCTCTTTCCTTTTCGGCAGCTAAGTATCTTTTCAACAGAGCTCTGACATTGCCGCCATGGCTGCGTACTCCACTACCCAGACAACCAACAATGCCGCAGCTGGTATGTGGGGTGGAAGCATCGATATGAGCTCCCTCCCCGACTGGTCTCACTCCTTCGTCGCTGAGAACGTGATGTACACTCGTACCTTCTTGGCAGCCAACCCCGACGTAATGAAGGAGGATGGCTCTATCGATCTTGGTCAGACTGGTTCAGCACCGTTGATGATTCCTCAGGATATCACCGTTGCCCTCAACAACGCCGCCGCCTCGTCGACCTCTTCTTCGGCAGCATCAACAGCAGCCAGCACCGCTGCCTCTTCGTCAGCTCCCGCTTCGACAGCATCTGGGAGCCCCGCGAACAGCAACGGTGCCAGCAGCCTCGCATCGCCGAAGGTTGTCGTCGCATTCGTCGCGGCCCTTGCCACTGTCTTCCTTCTTTAAATAAGGAGCTTCGGTTGTTGTTAAATACTGGGGATCGATTTTTTTAAAGGCAGCTACTAATGCAATTGGACGTTGGACACTATAGATTAGCAGTCATATACCACTTTGGTTTTTTGTCGTTCATGATTTGGACTGTATATTTCCTGCTACGATGGTTTTCTCATACTCTACTTGTTTCGCATCTAGGTTTTCCCGCTCACTTACTTACTTGCGATATATAGTTGTTGTGTTCTCAATGCAACCAGGTTTGACACCGTCTTTTTTCATCGATAGTATCCGTTGCGAGCGAGGCTTCCAAATGCTTAAATGAATGTACAGCAGGTAAGTGTGCCATGTGTCAACAGTAAAAGCAACTCGAAGCACGACACTTAAACAGACCGTCGCCAAGACACCTTCACTGATTGAAATATGTACGTACATACCTACAGATAGTGAGGGGAATAAAAATACCAGTAGATCTACAAGCGAGGTGACAACAGAGCACCCACATGATCGTACACGATGATATAGATGTACCCTGACAGTAACCTTGCGACCAGTGGCGGCTGCGAATACCTTAAAATACAACGAAGCATGACAGTAAGTACTCAAATTCCAAAGATAGCATCAATTTCGTCCAATTTTTTCTTCTTCTCCTTCTTGATTTTAGTACTCCTTACTTCCTGGACAAGTCTTCGGGAATCCTGTTGGGCACCTACAGAAATATTGGGAAGCTTTGTTTGTTTTACAATAACAAGCGCTGTAAAACATTTCAGAGACATAAAAGATAGCAGGAACGTTGGAACTTACAAGACCCTTGTTGCTGGGGTTTTGAATCATTGGC
>JASFDE010000356.1:0-15555 GCA_036937135.1 Nidula niveotomentosa | reverse complement strand
AGGGATTCTGCCCCCGTTCTCGCACACAGTGATCCGCAGTGACGAGCCTCTCAGCTCCTGTGAATGCTAAGTCAGAGTAAACGAGTGGCCCTTGTTCGGTTTCAGATTAGATAGTCTAGCTAGCACTAGACTCCTGAGAGCGGCAACCAATTATTACATATCTTGAGAGTACACAGAACAAAGGAACGACGAGATTAAACTACCGGGACCCCATCCTGAGTGTTTGAGAGTAATCTGAGAAGTCTGAGGGACAGGAAGACCATCCCTCGAGACCTAGTTAGTATAAAAAGTGCGAAGTCTGGAGAAAGGAAGACCATCTCCCAGAAATCGTATCTGAAGGACAGAAGGAAGACCACTGTCCTGTAATACCCAGGGAAAGGAAGACCATCCCACTTGAGACTTAGGAAGTATATTGTTTTTCACAAGAGAAGGAAGACCACCCTTGGGAAAAACTTCGAGATCATCACAGGTAGTACAGCCTGTTACTAGAATAAGTTGGCTATAGTAGTTCTTAGAGATAAGAAGACCATCTCGACGAGCATAGAAGCTGGGACAGTAGAAAGGAATACTACCTACTGCACCTAGCTAGAAGGCTGCCAGACATCATTTCACATCTCCACCGAGTATTCAGAGTTAGCTATCAATTACATCACTGTTCAGACTTGCCCCCACGAACTTAATAAGGCAGAGAAGTTTGTTGTAGGATCATAGAAATTTAGTTTCAGGATTCCTATACTACAGACAAGACCACCTTTTCAACGGCGAGGCTCAGCCAAGCCGTCCTGTAGCGGAGCACAGGTTGTAAAGCTTGTGGATAACAATGTAAGTGGAGATGACATAAGCAGAGATAAGAAAGATAGGAGTAAAGATGAAGTGAAGTGAAGCATAATTGAGGATTGAAGTGGACTTGTAATATTTAGAGGAATAATCTTCAGAGCAAAACTAAAGTGATAATAACAGGAATAAGTGCCTTGGAGATGATTAAAAGCATATGGAGTTTGGATATATGAGTGCCAAGGATCCAGAGGTATAGTTGTGGCGGAAATGGGATATGACAAGAAGGAGGGAGGGGGTGGGCACTGTCATCATGGTGTCATTGTTGTCATTGTTTATTGTGGTCTTGGTGTCCTTGTCATTGTTGTTGAGAGGAAAGGAGGGGGCAGGTGGTGTCATCCTCATCCTCCTTGTCATGGTGCATGGTGTTGTCAGTTGTGGTTGTTTGTTATGGTTGTTTGTCATGGTGGAAGAGGGGGGAACAGGGCAGGCACTGTTGTATGTTGTGGTGGAGAGGGGGGATGGGGACAATGTGGGACATTGTCATCATTTGTTGTGGTGGAGAAGGAGGTTTGAGGCAGGTGTTGTGATTCGTTGTTGTCATTGTTTGTCATCATTGTTGTTCATCATCATCATTATCCATTGTTGATGTTGTTTGTCATTGTTGTTGTTTGTTGTCATTGTTGTCATTGTTGTTGTTCATTGTTGTTGTTTGTCATTGTTGTTGTTTGTTGTTATCATTGTTTGTCATGGTGGAGAGGGGGGAAGAGAGCAATATGTCATCATTTGTTGTAGTGGAAGAGGGGTGAAGGGGGGGGGGGTGCTGTTGTTTTATCATCATCATTGTTTGTGGCAGAGAGGGGGGGAGGGGGCGGGAATTGTGCTTGTCATTGTCATCATTCATGGTGGAGAGGTGGGCATTCTCATGTTTGTGGTGTTGTCAACATTGTTGTGGGGGCAAGTAATTAAGCAATAACATATAAAAGAATAGAAAAAAAAAACATCTTGCAATGATGAGCAATTTGCTCATCATCTGTTCTCCTTGCCTCTTGTCGTCTCCTTTCTCCATCTTGTTGTTGGCCATAGTTGTAGGTGCTTGTGGTCATGGGCCACTGTTGTTGTCAAGGGGGCACATGTGAGGGATAGTGGTGGTGGTGGTATGTTGTGTGTTGTTGTTGTAAATGGTGACGTGGCAGTGTGTTGTTTGTAAGTTGGTGATGTGGCAGTGCATTGTTTGTAAGTCAGCGGCACTGCCCAAAAATAGTATATATAATATATAATATATAATATTGCAACTAATATTAAAGGCCTTTTGGCATAGCAGTAAAGTATGAGTAGGAATTACCTTATCTAAATGGAACAGCTTGGTTGACAGTTTGAAACTCTTCAGATGCAATATTTTTTATTAAATAGTAAGGGCTGCAATTGTTATTCTGTTGACATTCCTGTTGGATTCCTGCAGAATATTCCTGGTTATTCCTGTGTATTCATGGAATAGACCAGGAATGGACTAGGAATGGACTAGGAATGGCAACATAAAAATTCTACCATTTCAATTACTTCCTAGTCCACCAGTAATTCCATGGAACTTCCAAGCAACTTCCATGGGGGAGTGTAAAGTCCTCATTATTAGTACCATTTACTCACAGCTCTCTTTCAATGCGTGGATCTGGGCCTCCAAGGATTGCATAGTACAGATTGTGGC
The DNA here is from genome assembly GCA_036937135.1 of Nidula niveotomentosa. Lineage (NCBI taxonomy): Eukaryota > Fungi > Basidiomycota > Agaricomycetes > Agaricales > Nidulariaceae > Nidula > Nidula niveotomentosa. The sequence continues at coordinate 13,076 of JASFDE010000356.1, read as the reverse complement.
TTCTCTTCATAAAAAATAGCTGTGGATCAGTGGGAAGATGATGGGATAGAAAGACAAGGTTGATTGTTTGAGTCAATTGATAAATGATGTTGTTCTCTCACCCATGTGACATGCACTATGGACATGAAGTCCTCATCTTCAACATGTTTCCTCTGTTATTGTATTCTTATTGTTCTTCAGAGTTCATAGATTCTATTGTAAATGATATTGTCATTCATATTTCAAGTCATAATTTGCTTGTTCCATCATAAGAAGTTCCAAATGGATTTCCTCCATCCTCTCCATCAAGAATTTCCATTCTGTCTCACATTTCTGAGTTGTAGAAAGTCCAGCCTTGTAGGTAAGCCCCTCTGCTACAACAGGCATCATCATCATGAACTGGCATCACAAATTTCTTTATTTTTTGCTGTGATCTCACAGTCAATATGCCAATTGCATAATCATTTCCTAAGTGCGTACATCATTTCTTGATGTTTCTGCAACAACTCAATGTATGCAATGCAATGGATATCATACTCAGGCTCAGCACCAAGGTCCCAGAAATACTCAACCTCTTCCTTGTGCCAGCAATTGAGCTCATCTTGCATGATAGCAAGCATGTTCTTGGTGTATTCAAGGGATGGTTTGTCCTCTTCTATGATTTTCAAAGCTTAAATGTAGTTTATGTAGCATATTCCCCAGATTTGAATATTTTTCAGCATCCCTTTGATTCAAAAATTTCAAAGCTTAAATGTAGTTTATGTAGCATATTCCCTAGATTTGAATATTTTTCAGCATCCCTTTGATTCAAAAATAAATCTATGAAGACACAATGACGATGCTGCATTGTGTAGCATGAGAGACCACCTAGAATATTTGATGCACTGAAATGCACTTGAAGGTCTCAAAATCCTCCAGTCCTACCCATTCTATGGTGTTGGGGTGGTTTTATTTCTGACAATCAAACAAGTGTGAATAGCCATGGAATGTATTGACACAGCATTGGCATTTGGCATTCTTGAATGCCTTGCCCAAGCTGCTGGATTTGATATTCAAGCTGAACAAGCAGCTGATGTCATAGCCTGCCATCCAGCTGTTGCCAAGATCTTCAAGAGCTTTCCCAATGACAGCAAGAGGAAAATTCACACTGAAAACAAACCATTGATATCATAAACATAGAAATTGACTTGACTCTCACAGCTCTCCAGCCTGGATAAAGTCTGCAATCCATAAGCCATGGCAACATGCTGATGCAAAGGACTCAGATTCAAGAAATATCTTCCACATCTTTTTCTTCTCATCTGCCATCACTGCCTTCCACCAAACAGCACAACCACTCTTTGTTGTCTCACCTGCTGTTGGATCTCCTACATCTTCATCTTCAGGAACAGGGTCAGATGTTGATTCAGAACTGTCTGGGACCCACAGTCCTCATGTTTGCTGAGACATGACCTAATCCTTGTATCTGTCAATCTCCTCATCCCTGAGATAGTAATTGCTCTCTAGAAACTCTCAAGAATTGCCTTCACTCCTCCTTGCCAAAGCCATCCTTTTCAGTGAGAAGTTTGCATCCATGGCAAACATATGCTTGTATTGTAGTGGAGGCTCCTCCTGCAGCTAAGGTAGAAAAGTAAGTAGATTGAACAAAACTTACAGTGGTTGCCATCATGTACCTCATAACAACATGCTGGACATGTGTTCAGGACATGCCAATTTGTGCCATTATGCCCCAAACATTTGGATACCTGGCTGTCAACACATCATTGAATCACCAAGTATGTGTCAAAGGAGTTTGACAATGCAGTGCAGTAGCAATGGCAGTAGGGAATCTACAATAGTTAGAAATTCATGATAACAGAAGTATTAGCATGTCCACTCACATTATAGAGGTCACATAGGACCTTAGCAAAAGCTTCAACACTGAAAGATGTCTTATGAAGGTGAATGCAACAAAACAACTTGAGAGTATGTGTTGAGAATGCCAGGGACAGTTGTTTGGGGGTGTTGCAAATGTACCATTGAATCATAGTGCCTCCACTGTGGAGTGTGAGTTTGCAGATTTTTTAATCAATGCTGAGTACTGGAGGGTGTAAATGTTGAGGATTTTGATTTCAAAGTTTTATGATTTGTTGGTTTCCACTGGCTTAATGGTTGGCTTGTATTTCTATTACAGGTAGGCAGCAGTAAGTTCTTCAAGCCTTGGTTCCCAGTTGTTGTGCAGTCAGTGTATATGCTAGTACCATGTTCATTGGTCATGTGAATAATGACCTTGGTATCTGAAAGTTAATGAATTCAACATTCTCATGAGATTAAAATGACACACTCATTGATGACATCACATATGGCAAAGGAAAACACATCATCAGCTTTGGCTGGAACATTCTCCCAGTTGGTATCCCCATTGTCAGCAATAGGCTGTTCTTGAGCAGGAGGGTCTGGGTCAATATCCATGTCCCCATGATTGTCAGTGAAGGCCTGCTATGAGTGTTCACCAAGCCCTAGAATAGCCATCAATGCCAATAATGAGCAGCAAGTAAAACAAACATACCAGTGAGCTCCCACTGTACACTAATTAGTGCAGCTTCCTATTCCCACCAAATGACTCCAGACCAAGAACCTTAGATGACCAAGTGGGCTTGCTACCAGTACCAGCTGCCGCAGAGACACCAATGTTGACTCTCACTGAATGTGAGATGCTGCAAGAAACACTAGCACTTGGCATCTGATATGAGACAGCCAAGGATTAGGTGGTTCTAAAGACCACATAGAGGCTAAAAGTAGTTAATTTACAGATAGACAGAGTCAAGAAGAAGGGAGACAGGATCCAGAGGGAAGGGAGACAGGGTTTAGAAGGAAAGGGAGACAGGGTCTTGCAGCAAAGGAGACAGGGTCCAGAGGGATCTGGGGCTCAGGGTTTTGTTGGGATGGCCCAAGCGCACAAGGCAGGCAGTGTGCTTGCTGTTGAAAGTGGAGCCAATGGCTTCCAATAGCAATGGGCACAAGCAAGGAGGGTGACGGCAAGCAGAAATGGTGGCAGCAGGCAGAAATGATGACAGCAGAGGGGAAGGACAGTTCCCAGTGATATTGATGTTGTCAGTTACCTAAGACCCTGAACATCAACCACTGCCAACACACACCTATCCCCTGCCTGCACATACCTCCTGCCCTATGCTGCTAAAGGTCAGTGCATGCAGTGTGCACAGGATGTGCCATATACATTTTGACAACAGATCTCTCAAAAATGGAAATTGAATTTTTTTAAAGTAAGTAAGTATTCGTCGAGATCCATAGTTACTTCTAGGTGTGTAATATTTTGGATGCCCCTGTAGAAGAGGTTAAGGACGATAAGAGATAGAAGGTGTTGGAATAGACGATTCGGGGATTAACTGGTATCTTCTAGGCTTAATTAATTAGTAATATCGGACACTTAAATTAGTAATAACTTAGCCATCTCAGTATGTAGATATCTCTAGAATGTTGTAGAAACTTTCTCTCTAGGTATATAAAGGCTCTTTAGGAGCCCTGAAAATATAAGTCCATTTCATATTTCCGACAGATAGAGCGATTGAAACAGAGTTCTAGATAATATAGAACACTTAAATACCCATTCAATGCGACGCACCTTGAACTCGATCAGGGCGTTCAATTCTGGGTACCAAAACCAGACCGTTACAACACCAGACGTGGCAATTCCTATAAAATAAAGTTTCGTGGAAATACAGTAAACGTTGTATGCGATCCTAAATCTGACGAGAATCCCCATAATTTCCGCTGATATACACACACTGCCTAACCTTTACAAACTGACAATCAAGTGGCAAAAGTCCTTGCTTGTCACCGACAACCACTAGTTGGCTTGAACCCCTCTGTAAAGGGTATGGACGCAATCCATACAAGCTGCCTTCCTTAGTGTAAGCATACAGTGCATATCTACCTCCCGTCGTGGCATAAGCGGTGAAACCATAACAGAAGCTCGTGTCGTCGACCCATGTCAAAGCCCTGGGCTCGTCGGATTGGCTGTTTATTGAAATCAAACTCAGATAGCGGCCGAACTCAGCCCCGTCACTGTTGACCATCAAACCGGTTAGGTAGCCTTTTTTTCCATCTGTCCATGTGCTGGTTCTGTCGTAGCTGTCGTATGTTGGCCCAACCGAATACTGAAATACAGCACCGCTGCTGCTGGGGTTCGGTCCGCAAGAATCGCATTGCGCTGTACCGATACCAACGATGCCCCAGCCAAGTTCGGAGCCATCGGCCAACATGAGCTTGTAGTTATCAAGGGTATTTATGCTATTTCCATCCGTATCTGTTATCTGGATATTTAGTCAGCAAATTGATTCTAAAAATACCGGACAAAATGAACCCACATCAACAGTGCCATCGCTGATTCTAGACGTTCCTCTCTGTCTTGCTTCAGTGGGTAACTGAAAAGACGAGGATGAATCGGGTGGTGAATACCAAAGAAAAAGGTTAGAACGACAAAAGCACCAAGAATAACATTGGGAACAAAACTAACTTTGGCCATGAGGTGCGGTTTGGATGACATCTTGAAACTGAGGTTCTCTGACGAATGGTTTGTAGCTAGTAAGGCGATAGATATGGACTAATTCTGCAGTGGTGATAATTCTTGAGCCACCTTTATATATTTGACCATGGGTTGGCGGATAAACAAAATATTGGCAGCTACGGAGAAACCAACGGAGATATGAAAGATTAAGTCAACACAAGATCCGAATGCTCTCACACTGGAATTTAATCTGAGCTAATCTTCTGGTCTGTCCCAAAAATTTCGGTAAGGCGGATGCTTTATAACCTAGTTTAGAACCTTGCAGGAGGATAAATGCAGCAAAATTGAATAAAATGCGATGAAGAATGCCACCGGGAGTCGACACGAGGCTGAACTCATGATACATTCAATCTATTTATAGTGTAGGGTTCAACGTTCCGTGCGTATTTACATACAATGGCCACTCACAGAAGTGAAAAGAAAAGCATACACGATGAACGATGAATTTGTATTCTTAACGTGTTATTCTTATCCGGGATGAACGTGCGTACGACAAGAAGCCGAAAGGCATACCATATCCTTGGTTCCGCAGCTCTTCTATAATTTTCGACTTTGTTCCCATCCAATCCATATTCATGCATCTGGACCAGCCATGGGAGAAATGTTGCGACACTGGATTTGGGATACTAGGGTGCATTATTGCCAAATGTGTATCCTTAGGGCCTGTTCGGATACAGAATGTGGCTGGCATTACCCATCAGCGCCGTAAAACCGCACCTAGCTAGGAGGTCCTTCGAAGTGCTACCAATGTCAAAGGTACACCGCACAGCTGGGATTCTGGTTTGCATAATTTATTCCGAAAGTTCATAAATTTAGTGAGTTGGATAAGTGAGGAACTTGATATATGTGGGACTCAAAATGACATTTCATCCGGTCATTCATCCTGAACTCGTTTCTTGCTATAAAATTCCACGTACAACCTTCAAATATTCCTTACGATAAATCTTAGAGAAGAACAAAGGCCCAGTTGGTGGTGGTGTCGGTGGAGGCGGCTACGAGTGTAATCTGAAGAGGATGTCATTGTCAGCTTCCAAAAAAGGGGGACTTCAAAATTCGTACATTATCTGCTGCTTTATCAGTCGAAGACCAATAATAATACCCTGTATCAGCCGTCCTGATAGTTCCAGTCCAACCACTAAACTTCACACCAATGATGTTTGCCTGCCTGAAACCGCATATGCTAAGCCTAAAGCAAGCTCTGGAGAAAATTGACATACGCGGAAACATTTATAAGGAACTTGGTGGTGTCCGATTCAGTGGCCGTCGAGTACATTTTCATACTACTACCCTCGGTTGGAGAAGCGTAGTAATTATTTTTCAAGTTCTTTATGACACCATCCCCGGTGATGATCCACTGGTATAAACCATCAGACATGCAAGATACTGGTATTACAATCAAATTAACTCACTTGTTGAGAGGAAGATGTTTTATCAGCAGCGACCAAAGTCATAAGGGCGTCGGTGCTGTCGGGGCATTTGACAGCGAGAGTAGGATCGTAAGTGCCACTGGTTGCAGTGGAGGGATAGATAATAAACTTCCCAGGGGGGAGGCTAACTACCGACATTGTGGTGTGATATAAAGCTAAGGAAGAATCGATATGATGATGGAAATCTAAGTGGTTTTCAATCATGCACTTCTACCAGGCGTCGAGGGGCTTGCTTATAAAACGGATTTTTTAGAGCGCGAGGCCCTAAGTTCCGCCAAAATATATTGTGCTAATACAGGAGCTACTGGTATCAAGGCCTTTAGACGGCCATATTAGTGGCGGGCCGCTACAAGGTAAAACCGTTTCTCTTAATGATCCTTACAAGATCCTTGGGAAGATCCTTATACGCTTCCTATTTGAATCTGTCGTCCGAGTTAGTGGACCGTTGGGCGTATAAACATATCAAGTATACGTTCTGTGACCTTCACCATTTTCAGCACTCGATGACAGTCGATGCGCATCCTATTTATCAACTTTCTGGAAACACAATCTTGTTCCACATCACGAGTACTTGCAGGTAGACCTGTGGGAATACTTGCAAATATACCTACTCGCAGGTACCAGTCACTTACGCAGCCGAGTCACCTAGGATCCGAGTATGAATTTTTGGGTTGGCAAGTACTTGCCACGGGTACTTGTAATATACATATTTCTAAGACACTTGTGTTGATCGTTAGCCTTGTAAGAAAGTGACGTTTCGGCCCCTCTCGGCTTCTTTTCGGAGTCTGAAAATGTTCATTTTTTTATCAAAACACAATCAAAATGACCTTTTGACTTTCCCACTATCTTTTCGTCGTCATCTCGCTAGGCTTGATCCCGCCGTGATGGATCCTTCCTGATTGGGATCAGTCACCGTACTATAACGGCTGGTATTGTAACACATTACCGCAATCGAATACATAATCTTTTTTAAAATTCCGAGTGAGCAAATTAGGAAATACCTGACGCACGTGAGTACTATCTACGCGACGCGACTTTATCAACGTAACCGTCATGTCGCCGCGCAAACGCGTTCTGGCCGACGAAATCACACCTTTGCGACCTCCTCATACCCCTACTTCTTCTCAAGGACACTTCGCTACCTCCTTTGGTACTCCGCTCACCAAAAATCCCTTGCAAACCCGATTAGCTTTCGATTCGTGGATGTCTTCACTCCAGTTCCAAAGAGGCGGAAGCAAAGAGGCGGAAGTTACGTGGATCAAGTTCCCAAGTCCTCGCCAATACAACAAGTTCTCAAGTAGTGATGGATAAGGCAAAGGCAGAGAGGAGGGTTCTGGAGTAGCAGGAAACGAAGTGGTTGGAAGAGGAAGAGGATCGGGCACTGAAGGACGAAGAAGATCGGCTAAACGAGGTCCTCAAGTATATCTCCAGGGTCCGCTACCCTACGCTGAACACATTTATACAAGCTTTGCTCACTATAAGGGACAAAGTTCGGTCATCTCAGGTTTCTCGCATGTTCAACCAACACGGCTACTCGATCCTCAACACCATCCGTGAACGTCAGCCAAAAGTATCAAATGATTGAGCTATATCCACGGTTCGGCAGCTCGTCGCCTTTGAAAGTGAGCACCTATCGCAACGGTTCCGACCTGAGCAAAAGCAGACAGTTGCAGAAATCCTCAAGAAATTCTCGATGACCGAATTCCTCTCAGAGGCGGAGCTTCTAGCACCGTCCACTTTTCAGGTATTGGGTCAGATCGGATTCCCTGAGACCTCAAACTCAGCGAACAGCAAGAAACAGGACTTGGTACGAGTTTAGACTCAGATGATATTACTTGACTAATGTACAGACCGTTTCTTTGTAGATTCTCGCAACAACGCTGTGTATGCTTGCTCGATCGCGAAGTGAACACGCCACCGAGTTCCAGACGTCCATGGGCATGTATTTTCTTGCCTGTGGGAAGTCTCGTTCCTTATTCGACGTTCTCAATCACGCGGGCATCACCTTGTCATATACTCACGTCATACGCAAACTCAAGCAAATGAGTAAAGAGCGAATTATAGAGACTCGGAAAATAGCCAAGACGAGAGCGCTTATGCTCGTCCGGGACAATCTCAACATTGCCTTCAAGGTTAGCGAGCAGCGGGAGAACTCGAAGGACCATTTCGACAACGGAATCACGGCTATTCTCATTCCGCTTTACGGTACTGAAAAAGGCGAGCTGCCTCTCAAATCGAAGCGCACACGTCGACGGAATATCATTAATTATCGTCCGGCTGATCTTCTTCCTACTCGAGAGGGAGCTAAACGCGTTCAAGCCGGCCAGCTCTGGCACATCAAGGATATTCTATATAATGTATTTCCATCACTTTATTCGCCAGCGCCTCGCCTCATCCATTTCACCTCCCCCATCTGTTCAGCAGGTCCCTGTGCACAAACCTTAGGAGTGATGTACACTATTTTTCAGAAAACTCTCGAGCTAAATGGAGATGATATTCAGAAACACGGTCTGGTCATTTGTGCAGGGGATCAGCTCAGTTTATCTTTACCAGATAAGGTACTGTATTTGTACACATTCATTATGCCTTGTTAACCTTTTTTGATTAATTCAAGATTTCCAGTATTCGACGCGATGACAGTAATTTGATGGACGCTATACCGAGGGCAAGGGGGTGCCGGGATCAGAGTAAAAGACCCGAGGTCGATTTTGGATATAAAGGAGGATGGGAAATCGATTTCTGAACGTTTTAAGGCGAAAGGATGAAAAGTAGTTGAGTTCTGAGCTTTTTAAAATCCAGGCACAAGTTGCCATATATAGATCAAATTCACCTATATAAAGAAATATCACGTGATATTTAATCCAGAAATATCGCAGGCAAATTTTGAAAAAGGTGCGCGATGAGCTAAAACATCGAAAAAAATCTGGCAGAAAAAAATTTTCACGGATATATAAAATGGCTAATATCTCGCTCGAATTTTACACTACGGCCTGGAAACCTTCGGAAATCGATTTCCCATCCATATTTACATCCAAAATCGACCTCTGGTCTTTTTCTCCGATCCCGCCACCCCCTTGACTGAGGGTCAGGAAGGCCTTCTTCAAGTCAAATTTGCGCACACCCGCATGACCGCTAATGATTTTTGGGGAACACCAAATTCGAAATCACCCTGGTCTCTCTGGAAGATCAATACCCTTCTAGGGCGAATACCTATCACTGCTGGTTGGAAGGCTAAATCACTTCCGCCCCTCCGTCCTACCTATGAGCTTATTATTAACCTCACATTGCCAGCTAACATCCTCGACAGATTCCGAATATATTCACTCGAGGAAAAAATGGAGGACTGGGTGGATTCCATTGAGATTGTTGAGGAGGTTGATGAAGTCGCTCAGAATATGGAATATTAGTGAAGAAGCACATGTTACATGTAAACAGGTGTCAAGTGGTACAGATTTTCTATCTTCTTGTTCTCAATGGTAGGTAATACTAAGATTCAGGCAAGCTTCATTGTCAAAAAGCATAGCAATGGAGTGAATGAATACTCCGCAGGATGGGTTAGTATTAAAATTGACAATTAGCATGTTTGATATTAGTGCTGACTGAGAGCATAATGATCACAATAGTGACTTTTCACATATATTCCACATATAAATACATATAGTTAATACAAAAGGAGTAGCACCCATGTCTTGACCGCTAGTACTATATGTTTCTTAGACTACATCTTGGGTACCTTGCCAGATATTTTCACATAACATATTGTACTTTTATTTGTGTAGATTATATACATACTATTATATCAAATGAAATATATTACTTTTTTCCCATTTCCTCATGTTCTATAGCACTTCTTTCTCATGTGTTTCCAGTTGAATGACCTAGTGTCTAAGTTAAGTATGTGGGGATCACACATCTAAATTAGGCACTTGCCTATGGCATTTATTTCAAACAAATGTAAATTGAGGACTTGAATGCAATTTGAATTTGTTCTACATGAAGGTGTACTACTTTGCAATATTCTGGAACATCATTTATAGTGAGACCAGAAATCCTCTGCCATAAAATGCTCACCTGCAGAAATGCAGCATATTGCAATATGCTTATAAATAAGCCTCAGTAATTCCAACAGGATTCATTTAATCTCCGAGAGTCTGTTGCAGTGACACTGCAATGAGCTGGAAAACATATCTCATTGCAGTAAAATATTTATGACCCATAATTCCAAGCCAAGTATATCAGGATGTCATATCACATGCCTGTGCCAAATAGCTGAACACACAAATACCTTAATTCTGTAATAACATCACAAAAAATATACTATTCAAATTGTTGCTAGCATCTTGTTGTAGAACTAATCTCCAGGGACTAGCTGCCCTCCTCCTCCTTTGCTTGCATGAGTATCAGTCCATTCTGGTCTAGGCCTCAACACATCAACCAAACTGACAGTTGTTGCCACTGCTTCTGTATCATCCTTATCCAATATTCCTCGATCTCTGGGCTGTTTTCTCAGTTGTAAAGGTCATCTAATTCCAAATGAGCACTTTCCAGCTAGTTCTGGACAACAAATGCCCTCATTTTTGTAGGCCAATCTTCAGTGTCCTTGAAGTACTTTATACTGGTTGGAAAGCCATCACATCTGCTCTTTACTGTTCATGTCTTCCAAAATAAAAACATGAGAAGAGCCAACTCCTTGTCACATCTGCAATGCCAGAAACAAGCTGGGACTTTCTCTTCAGCCTTATACTGATGATATCCAACCCCTTCAATGCTTGCTCCAACCTGGTCTGCCTTCTGGGTGCCACCTCAGACATTTGAGTGATAACTGCAAACATATCTCTTCTTCAATGAGAAGAAGATAGATTTGGCAATTACTTGAGAGGACATTGCTGCCCGTGTCCCTAGTTCCTGTACCTCTCTGATAAACCTTTTAAAGGTTAGGGTCAATGCAGACATGCCCTCCTCTAGTGTAGCCTCAATTGCTGTGTCAATTTCACTTTCTCAAGGGTGATACATAATATACTGTACATGAACTGAAAGCTCACTTTTAAACTCCTTGCACTCCATGGTATCCATTGACTCCCACTTTTTCAGACCTCCTGACATGTTTGAAGGTGTTTCCTTCTTTCCTTTCTTCTTCACAGGCAAATTCTCATCCTCTTCCTCCTCCTCCTTCTCTTTGATTCCAGCCTTTGTTGGAGCCTCCACCAGCTCCCATGTGGCTGATTCTAACTCAATTTCAATCCATTCTAGTTGCTCTGCTTCCTCTGGCATTAATTTATTTCCATCCCTTGCTTTACCCTTCAAATTATCATATCTCTCAAAAGCCACCATCAGATCCAACAAGGCCACCAGCTTTGTATTTTTTTCTTGGGTAATCACAACCACCAACCCTTCAAGCTTCTTTGTCACATCATTCAACTCACTGATCTCATTGGCCAGCTTCAAAACAGCATCCCTGGTGTCTGCTTGTCAAATATTGCTGACTGCCATTTCCATCCTCTTCTCTGCCCCTATCCTTTCAGCTTCACAGCCAGCAATCTTTTCATTGTCCTTCTCAATCAACTCCCAACCTTTCTTTGCCCACTCCTGCAACATAACAAAGCCAGTTCCTTTCTTGACCCCTTTATTGTCATGCTCTTGTGCATTGTCAGAGAACTTGCTTATGACCTCTGGTATAAAACCTCATAAATCACACTGTCAGTTGTTTTCTCTCTAGCCATTCGAACCATGCCCACTGCTCTCATGAACAGCAGCCTCATTTGCCACCCCTTCCCTCTCATCCTCTTCATCAAGCAAATCTTTACCAGTGCTGTAGTTCAGCTCCCCCGTCTCCCCCATTTCCTCATTGTCACCTACATGAAGCACCACTTTGACATGTTAGGTCAGCATCTTGTTTCTATATCATTTAGCACCAATGCTTAACATTATCTTCCTTGCCCTCGAGCCCTTTCTCAGATGCCCTATCTACCTCCATAAACTCCCCAGAGCCATTCACACCCTACTTGTCAGATACTTCATCTCTCTCCATATGCACACCAAAGTTATTTGTATCTTCACCTAGACTAGTATGCTTCTATCTTTTTATATGCTCCACAATGTTAACACTCACTGTGATTCTCAGCCATCTCAACTATGTCTTCCCCTACTTCATCTTCCATTGCATGCTAATCATTAACTGTGCTTCCTGGAGAGTAGTTTATTCAAGTTTTAATCACTGTTGTTGAATATATTACTCAATAAGTTCCATGTTCTCAGAGCTCATCTGATCTAATGCTTTCTTTACTCTGCCATCCCATCTTTTCACTTGCCTCTCTGCATTCTCAAGCTGAGGATTTTTATTTGCTTTCAAAAGCAAAGTAATCACCTTTTGACACACCATTTTTCTTAGCCTGCAGCTCAGCCTGCACTTTCAACAGCAACTCTTGTTGAGCAAGAAGTTTATCTTGAGCATTCTTAAGGTTCATTTTTAATTTTGATATGTCCATAGCTAATATAGAATTAGACAGAATTAGATATAAGGATAATACTGTGTGCAGTTTAGTTCATGACTTATGTTTTGTTGACAAGGATTGATATTTTTCCAGATTTGTCCTGAGTCAAAACCACTACAGTATGCACTGCAGGGCCTGTATACATTCTATTCTTGGTTGGTTATCAGTTATCCTTATAATATCCCATGATCCTTTGATCACAAGAAATAAGATCTGATCTCAAAGACAGTGCATCTTGAGTCACAACTACTGCAGTATGCACTGCAGGGCCTGTACATGTTCCATTCTTGGTTGGATATTGGTTATCCTTACAATAGCCCATGATCCTTTGATTACAAGAAATAAGATCATATCTCAAAAGTAGTGTGCAAATCATTCATTATTTCCACTCCACATTCCAGTTATTGGATTGCATACAATCTGTAATCATTGAGACAGATCTACTATAACTACTTGATGAATTTCTGCCTACATGATCCAACCCCACATGTCTCCCCTCCTCCTTTACCTCTTACAATTAAGCAAATATGCTGCAAAGTCTGCCCACACTATAAGGAAGGCACATATGTCCCTGAGCATGCACATTATTTTGTTTCAGTTCTCCCTGAATAA
>JASFDE010000355.1:0-15590 GCA_036937135.1 Nidula niveotomentosa | reverse complement strand
TATAGCGCTATCCTGAGTTCAACCGCTTACTTGGAATACTATCCTCTATAGCCTCTTAGGATTTCTGGTTCTTAACAATTTGTGAATCTAGAAATTGCTTTATTTCAGCATTGCTCACCTCCTTCTTAGGAGGAAATTGTTCTATATTGACGTTCAGAGGCAAAGTACTAAAACCTGAGGAATATCCAGGTCTTGATCCATAATGGCCATTAATAGTTGCAGAACTTTGTCCCTTCCCATGCCTGTTTGCATTGGTAGTACAGCTAGCTATAGTGGAATACGCTAAATTCTGTCTACCATAATTAACCTCTTTCTTCATTGAAATGGTGTGGGACACAGACATCCATGCCTCCTACAAGAGTCCAATTTTGAAGCCCTGAACAAACAGACATTGGTTTTGACGCTCTACTTCTGTAGAAAGCCCTGGATTGGGAGATGGGCCCACTCAGGCTATAGCAGAGCCTGATTCTTCCCATATGTATTCTTACTGAAGATCAAATGTCTGTGCAAATTTCAAGATGTTATAATGTTCTGGCATCAAGGATTCATATGTTGCAATGCTGATGCTGAAGTCAGTACATCTCTGATGTGTGGAAAACCCAGATTTACCTTTGCATAATTTTTAAAGTGCTTAATTATCTCAATGTTTATGTGAAACATGTTGGTAAGACCCTAGGCCAAATGTTGACTGTAGAAAAAATGCTGACCCATGCCAAATGCTAACCTTAGATAAAATGCTGACTGTGGGCAAATGCTGACAGTATGGCAAATGCTGACTGTAGAGAAAATGCTGACCATAGGCCAAATGCTGATCCTGTGCCAAATGCTAACTCTAGACCAAATGCTGAACATAGGTCAAATGCCATGCTCAATGCCTGTGCCCAATGCCTGTGTCATATCCTGTACACACCAAGTCCATCTCCTTTAAATCTCCAGATGTTTACACACATCTCCATGTCAGAAGCTGGTTCTGACTGTAACACTAATATAACTAGGAACTGTTGGCTTCAGCTTATGTGCTACAACCTCCAGTTCTTGTGGATTCAACTTAGCAGAGTGATCCACACATCAGAAGGAAGTACCATGGGGTCAGAAGGTCATTGGAGACAATAAGGGATTAGTGACAACTAGAGTCTAAGTCTAGTGTCAAGAGTGAGACAGACTGGTCAACCAAAATTGAACTAGAAACAAGATCAGAAGGAGGTTGGATGAAAGTTGGAAGCAAGAGTGAACTAGATAATCTTAGTCAATATTTGGATTGGGGTCTATAGTACAGAGTAAGACTACTTAAATACTTGTAAAGTTAATTATGACAATGAAAGCAGAAGTCACAACACTATTGTACTGAGTAATAATAAAGCCTTTGACATATAATAAGAAGAGTGGAAGTGGAAGCAGAACTGTAACTGAGCAGAAGGGTATCTGGATATGCTATTATAAATAGTGAGTATCATGGAGACAAGACAATAGTCCATAGTAACAAGTTATGGATATAGCAAAATGGTAGTGGAAGGGGTAGTGGAAGGGATAGTAGAAGGGTGGCAGAAGGGTGGTTGAGTGCTGTAAGCATGGTGGAAGAGTTTGTGGATATAACAGGCAGATTACAATGGTTCCATGGTGTAGTGGGATGAAAAGAGATGAAATAGTAAAATGAGGATGTTGATTCAATCCAGAAGATAGTTAGGAGTTGTTCAGAAGTACTTCAGGGAGCAGTTCAAAGATCAGAAGCATACTGTAGAGCTTATGTTATTCAATAGCATTGATGATGTTGACAGTGATGAATGCAGGTGTCACATTTGCTGAGTTGTTGTCACCACCATGATGCCAGTGCCACAAACAGTCACAATGGAAAAAGCATGGACATGTAATGACATGGACTTAAGGTCATATAGGCTGATGCTTTAAGTCAAATTCACCAGTTTGGAAGATCATCCAAAACAATCTTTGGACAACTTCATCATTAAAATCTATATTCTACATGATTCAGTAACAGATGTTTTGGGCACAGATGCAAAAGGATTGATTTATATAACTTGGTACAAGGTTTATTTCTCATCATGACTAATAGAAGTACTTGTACATATTGAGACAGCTGCATACAGCAAGGACCACTGGCAGAAATAACAATGGCAAAGAACAAGGTTGCTGATGAAATAAGAGAATACCATAAAATAATTGAATGGAGCCTGAGTTGAAAATATGAATAAAAAGTTACACATTCTGAAGGATGTTCCCACTTCACATTGATGTGAGGGATGATGCAAAGATTGAATAATGGATCTGGATGGATTGTTGCACAGCTAGCTACTATGGGGCTTATATACTAATAGAAATGGCTGTGTACAAGGCCATGAGATATGACTCAAAGGGAAGATAAATGAGAGAATTAAAACATCAGACTGAAGCTCTGAGAATGCCCAAGAGATACCCAGGCAGAGAAAACAATTTGATTTACACACATTATTGCATTTTCCAAACAGACTCTTGTCAAACACTGTCTGATTTAGGATGATACTTGAACCAGCACTCAACTCATCATGTTCAGTCTAGGATGGTGTTCTGCATCATGTATGAAGGTGAATAATGGAGACCAAGTACACAAATAAACCAGAATAGAGTCAAATATGAATGATATCATGACAATATCATGCTCAAAATGCTTCAAGAGTTCAATGTTGACAACATCCCCTCTCATGCACTTTGCAAGTATAAATTCATCCAATTGGATTCCAAATTACATGGCATAAGGATACTTCAGCATACTGTGGATTACCATTTAATATAATAACCAGCATCATCATCTATAATACCAGCTTTCTGTTTTGTATCACCCAATTGATTCCTCCCATAAATAACCTCTCCTACCTCAGTCTTGATACCTGTACTTTCATGGACGGTCTCTAGACTTAAATCCTGTGGGCTTCGAAGTTCGATCCAGACTAGTCTTTGCAATGGTCTTCTTTCGATTCATTTGATCCCGCCAGCGTTTTTCGTGCGACCAAAAGTCAAGTGATTTCTTCTTGAAAGGCCAATTGACCTTCATCTCCTCTTCCAAAGGCAGGAGTGAACTGATAATTTCTGGGCATTTCTTGACAATCTCAGCTAATGCAGGATAGATAGATGCCTGTTCAAGGACAGATGCGTGTATGGTTTCATGTGTAAAGTTATTTGGGGAATATGGTAATGGTTGCTGAATGGTCACTGCCCGGGAAAATTTCCCAGTAATTGGGCTTTCGAGAGCTGTGAGCCCCAGAATGATGAAACACGTGCATCCGGACTTACTCATGTGGAGCTTGCTGACCCCATAGTGCAACCGGTTGAGGAATTTCCGACAGATATTTTAGGTCTAGTGACAAAATATCACAGATGTTGGCCTATATATAAACTTGTATTAACATGCAATTCATTAAATAACTAGACCTGAAATTGATTACGAACAGCCATCCAGATAAGAGTCAAATCCGCCAGATCATGTTCATGACAACCACCACCAATCTGTTCAATGTATGGGTAACCGGCAAGTTAAAGGTGTGCAGAAATCTCACATCGGAATGACAACCTTAACGTAAACATAGCTAGTCATTCAAACGGAGTGATGGCATGGATCTTTAATGCGCACCGGTAAACCAACACTGGATATCAAATGTCAGTAGAAATATTGATAATATACCGAGGATAACCCACTTGTCTTAATATTTGGCCTTTCTGCATTCCACGTTGCGTCTGCTCGAATTTATTACATTTCTGAAGAATGGCATTTGTATTGAAAATATCGCAGATTAAAGCAACACCCACAAAATCATCTCTTGTTTCGTGTAGAGCCATAGCCTGATAAGTCCGTTCGACATGTTCTCCTATAATTCTATCAGGGAATCCAAAGAGTGTCTGAAAGTCTTTAGACAGCTCAAGAGATATAAGATTGTCGAAAAGCCCCAAGCACCTGGATCAAAACTTTAGCTAACTAAAACAAACAGCAATAATACAAAAAATGGACTTTATAGCAAATGTATCGTCGTCGTAATCTGCCCTTTTCTTTCCAGGAGAATTATGTTGATTCCATCGGGATAATTTCTCATTAAGGTTTTGAATTTCTGAAAGAGAACGTGCATGAGATTCCCCAAATTCCCAGACGTATTGTCAGAAGACTTACCGGCATCATTTTTGCTTTTTCCCAGCTTTTGATAAGCTATAAAGATACCCGAAAAGTGATCCATATCTTTGCGATCAAGAACTCCAATTTCACCCTCCAATAAATGTTCGCTAAAACGACCAAAATTATCTCAAAATATCAACTTACAATGAACATGGCGACCATGCATGCCGTATAAGCACCCTAAATGAATTTGCACTGAATTTCAGCATCAGATACATTTTACGAGCAAAACGCACTTGGGAAACGCCAAACAAAAAAATCTAATCGAGTTCAGTAACCCCAGGATTCGAAAGATAGTGCACATTCAAAAAATACCTCATCTCCAGGGAAATAATTACTAGTTTGCACCATGAGATATTTTTACTTGCGCAGACTTAGAAAGAAAAACTCACTGAGCAATAAACGCATATGCCTCCTCCACTTGAGCAGCTGTCAATGGTTTGATGGATTTTCAGCAGCCTGTAGCAAACCGACAAACAAGTATTACTTGCCTAATGATGAGCCCGTATCATCTATGGGAAGTCTTCAGAAAACAAGAAAAACTGCAAAGAACATGCAATAACAAACCTTTGATATGCCCAGAATAGATGTCACTCTCTGACCTGATGCCGGGCTGATAAAAGACGATCTGTTGTATATCTCTGTGTTCCGAACTTATATCTGTATGGTGGACAGTTCGAGCAAGACGCTAAAAGCTTCTGTCAGAACATCCTTAGCTTTCTTCAGGAAAACACATTTACATACCAGGATGTTGCTGTACATAGAGTGATGCTGAGAAACACTAGCCTCCTGCCAAGTTCTGATGGCCATCAGTTATTAATTTGCCTACCGAGCAAAAGCAACTGTACAGAGTGCACGGCATCCTCGTGTGGAGTATGTGTGTGCTGACTCGGTACTCACCCATCACAACAGACAATGATCTTTTTATGGGTTCTGTGGTGAAGATCCTCTTTACTGAAATTAGCCATAGAGCTAGTTCCCAGTGGTCGAGGCGACCTGCTGGAGCTGCTGCGAGGTGTGTGTCCAGAACTGAGAGTTCTTTGATGGCCGAAAGGAGAATGGTCCTCTCTATGGGAAGAAGGTGTATGCCGCCGACTAAGGTCTTCGCTCAGTGTGAGATGTGCGCTCAGCGGGGGAGGCGTGACCTATTGTAACGAAGGAGCATTAATATTTGTAACAAAAAATGATTAGCTAGACTTACTTGTGAAAGCTCAAGTGGCCTCTTTTGCTGTAGGGAAACTGCAAAGTCTGAAGAGCACCACGCACAAAATATTCACGCCCTGAATAGAACACAAAGAATCATTTACACAAACCTCCGAATGTGTTTATCTTAAACCTTCGTTTTACGCGATTAAGAATCATATCTGCAGTGAATATATCTCCCTAGTCGACGATAAGTCATTAAATTTTAATCCCTATCGCATATTATTCTTTTACCTCATCTAATACGGTAATCCAGTCCTTATCATGCGTCAACGCAACTCTTGCAGAAGGATGCTATATCAGACAGATTGTCACAATTAGTTAGGGGGTTGTTATCGGGAAATTTCGAAATCTCAATTTACCTCTTCAAGCATCATACTATTGATGACGTCGGACGGATGGAATACCTAAAAAATATTTACAGTATATTTTATAAATTAAGAAGTCAACTTTTAACAATCACTTACCTCCGTCTTCGGAGGAAATTGCACTAGACTGACGTTCGAAGATAACTTAAAATGTAGGGAATTTTCAGATCCCAAGTGATGACCACTGCTAGTGTCTGAACTCGGTCCCTTCGCTTTCGTGTCCTTATTGGCAGCATGACTGGCCATGTTGGGATATGTTGGGTTTCGTCCACCAGATTCAACTTCAGTACTCATAGAAATGTTGCGGGATATAGACATCCATGCCTCCTCCGATAGCCCAATTTTGAAGCCCTGAACAAATAGACACTGGTTTTGACGTTCGATATCTGTAGAAAGCCCTGGATCGGGAGAAGGACCCGTCCGGGCCAAGGCAGAGCCTGATTCTCTCCACATGTACTTTCGTTTAGGATCTATGGCCCTCGCAAATTTCAAAACATTGTAACGTTCCGGCATCGTCGTGTCATATGTGGCAATGCCCCACGATGAAGCTTTCATGCAGCTGGTAATGAGATAAAGAGAATTGGGTCCGATCGTGCGACCAGCGTGACCGATCGCGTAGACATACCAGCTTTCCGCACTTTTCGTTATAAAATTTTCCAAGTGTCGCTCATTCCTGAGATATTCCACGAAAGACCCATCAGGCAAGCATAGAATAGCTCCTTCTTTTTCTGTACATTCAAAAGAGCATTCTCTGATGGAATGTATAATCAGAATAAAATCAATGATAAAAGTAACATTCAGATATTTACCCGGCATCCCACTTGGTGTCGAACTTGAATGCACCGCTGCACAAAGCGCTGAATGGGTCGAAGAAATGCTCTCGGGTTATTAACCTTTCAGGTCTTGGAAGCGAGTCGAAAAAATCTGGCAGATCAGATGGATTTATAGGTCCGTGACGGGGCAACCAGATATTGAAGAGGAAGTCAAAACCTCCGTTATTTGTGATTACACCAACGTCACCGA
Source organism: Nidula niveotomentosa (assembly GCA_036937135.1). NCBI lineage: Eukaryota > Fungi > Basidiomycota > Agaricomycetes > Agaricales > Nidulariaceae > Nidula > Nidula niveotomentosa. The sequence goes on along the minus strand of JASFDE010000355.1, from coordinate 8,843 downwards.
TATTAACACCTGCTTCTCGATATTCCACAGGACGACCAAGGTCAGGCTGCGGTAGCCACAACGGAAACCCGTGCTTTCGCCGCAGCATATGATCGATATATATATGACAACTGCTATTAGAGCGAGTAAGCTCCTCTTGAGGTGCAAACGAGGGATCTAAAGTTGAAATCTGCGATACACAATCCTGCCATGAATATGCAACTTGTGAGAGTTAAATTGTACGCACCATAGAGACACGCGGCGCAGATGTTCTTTCTAAGGCGCTCGGGGCAGGTACATACACTGTATCTTCTGAGGAAGTCGAAGGCATTGGAAGATCTAATCGCTGTTTCAGGAAATTTGAAGTCGATGCATATGATGCGTCTTCTAGCATACGTTGCGAAGTCGAGGGAGGGATTCGAAGATCTTCGGGAGGCAAAGAATTGGAAGGCCAGATTTCTTCGCTATCTTGACCTTCAGTCATTGAATGGTAATACGTTGTCATAATTTGCCCCAATAAAGCAGCAGTATACACATACAATGTTTGGTTGAACTGGAGCTCGAGGGTTGTTGAAATACATGATTGGGGTGAAATGGGTTGTTGGATAAAATCGATGTAGTACGGAGTGGCTTGACGTTTTCTTCCAAGTAAGAGTCCATATCTTGGTCACTACGATAGGATATTTTCCGGGGATCTAAAACGCCTATGTTCGCGTCATCCGAATGTGACTGCATGTAAGATGCAGAATTCCTATCGATGTTAATAACCACAATGCTGCTTCCTTCGCTAGCCTTGTTGACTCGGGCATGCTCTATGACTTGGTTCCTCCCGTTATTGAAAGGCATGGTGATGTCGACTAGCTAAACCGCAATTACGCTGGAATCTTGCCTGACCGACAGTCTGTTATTTGAAAGATCCAAGACAGGAGCCTTTTCTCGGAAGAAACTAAAGAGCAATAGATGAATATAGCAGAGTAATCAGGTAGCGATGGCCACGTAGATAGCTGGCAGCAAGCGCTTAGTACTGGACTTCTCGAGTCTCAATGGTCAGTCGCCACCGCGTGGTATGAGAAGCGCCCGGTGTCAGCCGAACGCTCTCGCAATTTATTTGGTTTACCCTTCCAGGAATAACAAGGAGCAACAAGGAGCAATATATTCCCACCCACCCCTCTCTCTACGACCGCGTTTTTCAATGCTCGCCGCCTGTAGGGCACTTCATCGTCCTCCCCAACTACTACGGCATAAATTGGTAGCACCTCCCAGGCGAATTCATAGCACTCCTGTGTGCGCTCAAGCCATACCTCAGTACAGTCTTCGTCCCACGAACATATCTGCGAGAATCTGGTTTCGACGCGATGGGACGCCCAGATCGAAGCTAAAGGGTTTATTTTTCGGTGAATATCCTTTTATGGATCCACTAGACTTTCATTTATGGTTTATTTAGGATCTTTGACTCTCTTAACTCTATATACCATGTATACCATGCTCGAAATGCTTCAGGAGTTCGACATAGCCAACTACCTTCTGCACTGTCTCGTGCACATCCAGCGCTCTGACGTGGACTTTTCTTCTGTGGACCTTCAAGACGTACAATCTGTTCTATCTTACTTCATGGAGTTATGCTCTTCATTCAAGGATATCCCTCAGAAGACGCTGGACGATTTCTTCGATGGCGTCAACCGTGTAATAGCAGCGGGTGGTGAAGGGGGAGCCGAAGTACACCAGGTCATGAGAGATGCGTGCGAGCAAGTTCACGACATTCTGCTGAAGAGTAAAGGAAGAGATCCATGGGAGACGGCGACCGAGATTGTTGCCAATCTGGATGAAGCCGTCGTAAGGCTGGTGATACTGGTAGAAGATGGTTCTTCTGGGGACGACGATGAAATGGATTTAAGATATCTGAGGCTCAGAGAGCAGAGATCGAAGAATCCTAGCACCAAAAACAGTGACTATGAGGTACTCGGCTAGGTTGTATTACTAGGCGAGCAGTTTATCTTCGCGTTTCGTCTATATATTCAACTTGTGTCTCGTAGTCATCTCAAGGACTTGGACTCAGACCTAACCTAGAACATACACTACTAGTAATTATAATACACTATTCTTCACCTGGATGACTCATTAGTATTTTATTTACCTCCGATCTTTTCGTCATATACAACATTCATACCGTTCATGGAGTGATTATAGCATGTATTTCGTTTATACGAAACGTATGATCAGCGGATTGAAAGAGGGCAAGAGCCATCCCAGTGACTGATAAACGGGGCTCGGACTGGCAGTCCCGGCCCCCGAGGAATCACCGGTTCACCGTTCGAATACGTACGTGGTTTGGTTCCGCTGTCTGGGTGCAACACCTGAATCGATCAACGTGAAACATTTCCCTCATTTTTCGATGCTAACTGCTCGGAGAGCATTCCATCGTTCTCCTCAGGTTGCACGCTCCAATGTAGTGGCACATCCCAAATGGATCCATAGTACTGCTACTAATAAGTGGTCAAGCGCTTCTGCAGTACAACCCCGTCCTACGACACTATCCAGAAGAATATGGTTTAGACATGTTGGAACGCACAGGTCTAAGCGGACAGGTTCATTCCTGGGTACGTAGTCGTTTAATAGAGCTATCTGCCTTCATTCACAGTTGCGATAGGGACTTTCTTTGATATCACTCTTTACAACATGCACCTACGGAAACAGGTGTCGATCCACAAAGCGCACCACGCCATTATGTTCACTCTCGCACACGTCCAACGTTTTGACATGGATTTTGCTTTTGTGTTTCAAAAAGTTGTCATCATATGTACGTTGGGGCACTCCGGATTCTGTATAGGATTCTCTCTGCCTGGGAGTGATCGCACGCGGTGAAGAGGCAATCGAAATGCGTCTGCTCCTAAGAGACGCATACGAGAGAAATCACAAAACTTTGTTGAAGAGCAAATTATAGGATGTAGTAACAACTGGGAAGAAAGCTTACATGATTCTGACACTTTCTTGTATAAAGGCAATAGAAATGGACATTGCTTCCGGGGCGAAGCAGGCTAGACCTAGGGAGACACCAGAGGATCTTAGCGCTAAAAATCACCATTATGAAGCGGTATACTAAGCTGTGCTTCCGGTGAGCTGATTATCGTTTTAATTCTTGTGCCACGTACCCATCTTATGGAATTTAATTTCGAACAAATACCATGCTAGAAATACCATGTTATATTTTGCGCCCGGCATCGATCTGGCTATCCGCAAGGATTCTAATCACATCCTCCAGTCTATATGGAATGACGAATAAGGATCTGGATGCCTGAGGAGTCAAGCTACCATATTCGCGGCTGGATATGCGTTTGATACCGTGACTCTCGACCAATACTAAATCACTGTATCGTCTTAATTATCAAACACTTCTTTACAAGAGAACTTTAATTCATATCATGCCAGGGTATGTTATGGGCTATTCTGAATTCATCCCACTCATACCACTTGTCCCTCATATAGTCATATGACAGGGACCAATCAATGCAAGTATGAGTTGCACCGATACGCTGCACTGTAAAATTACGTTTGGTGAAATCGCCTGCTTCCAGCGTCACGTCCGCGGAGCACAAAGTCCACTGCCTCAGATAGTTGAAGCAATGGAATATATGGGTTTTTCGTGCGTGGTGGAGAGATTTCCAGCCAGCTGCTATTGACTCGCGGATCCCTCGAAGGCAGTGCAGTTCGTGGAACATGGCCACGGCGAACATGCGTTTCTCCTCTCCTATGCGGACGTGGCCATCGCCTATGGATGCGGACCACAACCACTCCATCTCGGCCTCTGGGTTTGTCACGGCGTAGTGGACGCTCTCTTGTACTGTCATTTTCACCGGTTTCTCTGGCACGAGCAATCGCTTAGGATGGTCATCGCCAACAAATGCTGCAGACCCCTTAGCATCAGAGATGATAGAGCCAAGAACCAGTGCTTACTATAACTTTCAATAGGTTGCACAATATCGACTCGTCTTGCTTGTGGCTCCCTTAATGCCTTCACGTTTCTTGCCAGGTCTACGAGTGTCCATGTGAAATAGAGAGATACCGTGCTTAGGAATGCAATGGCGAAAAGGTGACTTTTATCGCCCAAATTCCGATACCTCATAGCTGAATTACGGGGTATGAGAGATGAAGTGGATATGGTACGTTCCATCTGAATCCCGCGCATATAAAAAGCATCACTACATCATCATTGTTAATCAGTAAAGAATCACGGCTGTCCTTTACCTGTTCAAACGGAGGCTTTGCATATTTTTATCGCTGGAGAATTCGGCAATGGATTCGCAAGGACTCCGCACACTCTAACTATCTCCGATATCATATGGGTATAGACAAGTATAAACGCCTATTTGCCTCGGATGGGAAAGATAAGTATAGGAAACGCACTTGTCTGCCACTGTCCATTCCTACTGGGCTCTATCTTGTATGGATCCTATGCCAATCAAGCACATATATATATGTATAACTACTTCTAATGGATGACTCTAAATCAGAAATCGCCCCTGTTAATGATATCGTCGCTCACCAGCAAACCGCCAGTTCCTCCTTTCAATTCTTTACATATGATATCTCCGGTGACTGTTCAACAAGTCAAATATCCATCAGGCAAGATCTCCGTGATTCCTTAGATTAGGCAGAAATAAAATAGAGCGCTCATTTCCGCACTTTTGTACTACACGACAGCTATTACATATCGCTCTTTCCTAAGCCCCTCCGAGTATAGCTTCTTTGAAGATCTGGCTGCCGTTACTTTTCTGGAGGATAGGTTTCGTTGCTCCACCCTCAGACTCCAGCTATTATCGTCGCTAGAATTCAAGACGGTGAATGTTACAAAGCGACGAACGAGGTTAGAGAACTCGTTGGCTATACATCATGGATGCCTCTAGATCGTGAGATGTTCCGCGACGTAAGTTCTATAAATTGGGCATTGTAATACACTCATAACAGCGAAAGATGGAGCTTAAATATTTCATGGAGCGCTTGTGGCTATCCATCCGAGATACATCATTTTCTCGTTAAATAATATTGCCATCTCCTTGCAGTATCAGACTGAATTTCCGGATTTCCTATCAAAATATTTATATTTGAAATGTAAATCGATAATAAATTTCTAAATATTTATACGTTAGAAGTCTCGGATTCTCTCTCTCAAAGGCTCTAAAATAACGCCTTCATCAAGGGGTGAATGACCAGCCCACTTATTTCTATTGGACACTCAAGTGGTCTGATATGTCTGACCCTTACCGTGGATCCGATGATTGGATCGACTCTAGGATCATCATAAACAGCGTCAAGTCAACATGTTTACATGCTGCTGTTATGTCGATGTCGGGAGGAAGTCAATATGGGGCTATATACTGTGTATTCGTATACACCATTCCTAATAGTGATCTGTGTTTGGAATGAGGGACGATTATAAAATATTAAAAGAGAGTAGTATACATCATTTTCTGGTTTCATCATGATTTGGAATAGCATATGAAAGTAAGTACTGTAATGAATCCTTGGATAAGAACACTATCATGATAGTACTAACATTAGGCGTTTGATTAAGATAGCGGGTTATATTAATGAAGACGCTTATAGACAGACTACCAGCCACCTAGCGACTAGGTAGCGTGAATTAAATCTGAATTTTTTTTATCAATATTGTGAAATGTCGTTTCGTTCCTCAGCTTTTCTCATGCAATTTCAAGAGCTCACGGGTTAGCGTATAGCTTGTACAAGCGGAACTTGAACATCGGCAAATGCCAGAAGTCTTTGGCAAACAAGTCAAATTTCTGTTGTTTCTCGGCAACTTGCGAATGATATTTCTTCGAAAGCCTTGTTCAACTTGTTGGTCCTGGCTCCTCGGGAGTCGGGACTCGGGCGAATTAGTCTATTATAGTAGAATGCAGACATGGATGGGACCTATTCAAATATTTCTCCGTCATACATCAACGGCAAACGGCATCTATCCACGTCTACCTGGAAAATCTATTCTTGAGCGCATTTTGTGCGCTGTCGGATTTGTGTCGGATGCTTTGACTTCGCGTGCCACCATATCTGCTAAGTATCAAATAGTCAATGCGACAACGATCACCCAGAAACTTGCTCCTCAATTGTTGCATGTTTCGTCTCCTCTCTGGCAGCCAGTCTTTACAATCACAAAGGCAGTGCTGTACGACTATTCACCGCTATCTACCCCTCATCTAACTACTGGCTAACTTTCTTTCGTGTGTTCCTCCATACCGACCGTTTCAGATAACAGCTGATATTGTCCATATTGTCTCAATGAGTACTTCACAAGAGGAGTCCTTTAAGCTTCTGGGCAACGAGTTTGACGGTGAGGACTACAATCGTAGGTGTCGAATATCTCTCATCGGAATCAGCATCTAACTCTGGAACTCCTCAGTCCCAGAAATTTCAGCCGCAAGGCCAAGTAGATCTCTACCTCATCAGCCGAACAACTTTCGAAGATCGTTCTTTTGCATATTTGCAATTTTCGTTGCTCTAGATATGGCTGCATACCTCTATGTAATGAGACTCCTCTCCGCTTCACCCACCCCATCGGCCGAGGGGATGGACTTCCGCAACCCTTATGTGGGGCTCGACGAATTATACAATGAGCAAAGTATAAAGCCTTCAGATTATGGCTCACTTATCAATGTTCCTCGCCTCGCAACCCAAATTAGTCGCGCCGAACCAAAGAGGGTATTTCCAGTTGATGTACACCGATGGCTGAGTGATTTTGGTACTTTGTCTCCTCCAGATAGACATCTGCTGGTAACGAATACAGTCTGTATTATTTCTTCAGATTTATATTTGAAATATGGCTGAATGTCCAATAGATCCACACCATCGTTCAGTTCAATGTTCTGGATTACGGCATGGAGAGTTGTGCTATTGCGGTTCGACTTCCTCCTCGAGATGCAACCCTTCCGCATGATTATTCAGTAAAGGATATTCGAGGCACCGTACGCTTAAATATCTGCGAGCTAGAAGCAACACGTCCGCTCAATGCTCGTACCATTTCATGGGAGAATCATCCACGCTGCGTGAGAGAGATAGGTGCTTTAGGAGCGAGGGTAGGTGAGGAAGTGCAACTGGAGCCTTTTCCTTGCAAGTCAGGTTCCTTCCTTGCATATGAGATATCGTGCTTTTCGGAAACTCCTGGATGCGCTGTAGATGTCTGGTCTAACCATAATGACACTTGGGGTCAGTGTATCCATATTTTTCGTGTTCTTCACATCAAATAAAATCTGTTTTTCATCTAGGCGCATTCATTCGTCAATATCAAACAGTTTAATTTACTCGGAGGACGTCATATTCAATGTATACTGTCAGAGTTTCATCTCTATTGGATAAATTGAATCACTGTAAGAAATGGTCCTTTGAATTCAGAGTAATACCTGTCTGTCGTAACGCGTGAGCTATTAAGCTCTCGTGGTATTTATAGCTGTCCCTGATCTATACCGGATGGGTATCCTTTCTCATCATATGTTGTCTTAATAACTAACCTAGCTGCTGAAAAATATTATCATGACCTGGGTAGAGGGAAAGCCTGATCGTGCAAGTACCTGGGTTATCTAATATTGAGAAGAACAGCGCCCTAATTGAAATAACGAAGACACGGATCCAGACTTCCCTTCCCTCTTGGAAGCTTGAAATAACCAGCAGAAGCTCCGATCATCAATGGATATAGATATGTTTTCTGACACTGAAATTACACCTGCCTTTTAATAGGCAGACACATTAAGGACCCGAGGCCCGTGGACGATCTTAATGGACGATAATCATGTAATCCTCGGAGGGCATGATAACCTTGAACATTTATTCGTCTCATGTACTAGCTCAACTTTATTCATCGTAACAGATAATAGTGCTTTGAAAAAACAGCTGAAATTGATCATTTGGCTACTGGGTCAAATGATCATGGTAAGAAGTATTTAAATTTCCGGAAAGGATATTCAAATGTCGTATAGGTTAAACAGTGGGAAGTATATATCGAATGTCAAATTATCATGCAGCAGACGGCAGTGAACATACATGATGAGCTATCGGGGCCAAGTACGTTCTGTAATATTTATCAACTGGATTGCGAAAACAGAAAACTAATCTGCCGTATTTATTAAGACCCTACTCGTGGTATTGCGAGAATGCGTTAAACTCACCAAATGGCACGCTCTTCAGGTGCGGCTCTAAGGAATTCTGGCTCGCATCGAATACAGCCACCCGTTGAAGACGGCGGATATGGAGTAGTTTCCCCCGTTATGGTAAAAATCTGTCCAAGAGCTGGAAAATATTTAAGTTATCGTAAACTGATGAACTTCATTTCTAGAATGCGAGGCAAGCGTACTTTCGGAAGAAGTTAGAGAGTCCGAAACCACTTTGGAAGCAGTAAAGAGGAAAATAAGAAGAATATATCTGAACATAATGAAAATATTAACGGCCAGTGGGCTAGGTACTGGTGTTTTAATGGGAGAATTGAAGTCTCTCTGTACAGACCTTTATACAAAGAAAATTTTGACCGTCAAATGTGGTCGAACACAGAATATCATTCATTGTTGGACGCATGCAAACATTTATTGTATGTACATGACTTCGGAAGTATGCCTATTGTACCTCCATAGAAGTGGTAACCATCGACCCATCCACAAAAGTCAAATATATCATGTTATCACCGACTAACCATCAACTGAAAGGGAGCGCCGCATTTTTGATTGATCACTGTTTTGGCAATTGGAACAAAGGGATAAAAAATTCTCGATAGACTCAGATGCATAACACTTGATCAAAGTGAAGAAAGTATATTCTCTCTTGTCATATACAGGCGTTGATATAAATATAAGTACAGAATGCTTTAGAGC